>JAQFYQ010000882.1:0-14917 GCA_034694885.1 Buchholzia appendiculata | reverse complement strand
CGCCGACCAAGCTCGGACAAAAAGTCTCTACCTTTTGAGTTTATGGGCCCCAGCGTCTCACAAGCGATAGGCATGAAATTTATTTTCTTGTTTAATTTAATTATTATTCAATTATTATTTTATTAATTTTAATTTAATACAAGAAAAAAAGACACTTGTTGGCAAAAGGCACACTTTGTTACATAGCATGCTGTGAGCTGTATTGATGAGCAACATTTAGAAATCCTTCTGGGAAATAATTTATGTTAAATTATTATGATTAAATATATTGTAAAATGGTTGACATCATAAAGCATAATAAAGTCCACAAATATTCACACTTTATTTTCAATAATAGCAGGTATCAGCCAATCACATGAAATGGCTCGGGGGGTATATCTTACAATATTCTGCCGCACAACTTGAGTATTGATTTTACACTAAGCGATTATTTTACAACAACGAAAACAGAATGAAGACAAAAGTACATTTGTAATAACGGCTAATTGCTGTAATATAGTGACAATTTCCCAACTGGCTAAATACTTGTCTTGCATCCAGGCAGCCAGTCTACTGTCATCACATGTAAACGCATATGTCAATACAGGAGCATACTCATAGAATTTAAGCAGAATGTAATTTTGGAGGGTCGTCTAGCCAGTTAAAATAATTTGTAACAAGTTTATGACGAGTGGGGCTTGTGGCGACAACGGGAAAAATGTATTAACAAGTAAGTAATGTATCAAGAATATAATTCTTTTTGAAGGGGTATGAATCCACAAATCACCTTAAATATGGCCCTTTGCAATAGTATTTTTATATATAACTTTAAAATATCCCTCCGTATTGACGCAGAATATCGGAACTATATTTGGCCTTTACTAGACACAAAGCTATAATCTGCCTTGATGGGCTAAGATGTCCTCAAGATAGACGTGACTTAGCTGTCTTTAGACGAGTCTTTCCATTCAAAAAGTGACTAAACACAGGAGAGCGCTGCATAACACATCATGTACTCCATTTTAGACCTTTCCAGTCGGATACCCTTCCTAGCACCACCTGTAGCGTTACATCACGGGCATCTACAGACTAGAATCATCAACATTAGCAAGGTTTATTGTATTGAATGCTCAACGAGTCTGTTACAGTAACTGTAACAAACATATCGACGTCTTTCAAGTTTTACAATTGTAACTTTATGATCTTGTACGATGACAGAAATAGAAATAGTGGCATAGAATAAAATTAAAGCATTTGGCGTTAAAGTTTCTAAATAGAAAGCTAATAGAATATATAACACAAACAAATACATCAGTTATTATTATTGCAAAACTAATACAAAAAAAAATTGCTTCGTGAAATCTCTCGGACAAAGTTCAACTAAGAAAATAGCAAAATTATTAACAAAACTGTACCCGTTTCAAAATTACTACAGTGCAGCCTTCTTCAAACTGACTATAATTAAACATCTGTAAGATATAATAATATTTGTGGTCCATCACAGATCAAGATGCTAGTCATGTTCACATTTTCAAATCCAATCCTGGAGTAAAGATAAGCATTTTTTTTTTTCCAAATATTATTTGAATCCATTAATCAATCAGCGAGCTGTATGATCCATTTAAGATTGTGTCTTTCAATGACATTACTACTCTAGGTGCTTAACTTCAAAGCAGAGCTATAACTCTGCCGATAGACACAAATCTAAGGAGTGCAGATTGCAGATGACTTTCTTTGCTCTTACTTTTACTACACCTTATTTATATCCTTGTATCTAGGCTTGAACACTATTTGCTTCTAGATCAAGGGGATTCAGGATTCCTGTGGTAGAGCTGCCTCTAGACGGTATGCTTGCGGCCGGGCTGTCTCTAGACTGTTACTACATTTATCACATGTAATATCGATGCAAGCAAAACGTTTACAATTAAGACATAGAGTTTTGCCCCACAATTTATCAATACACATCCCTAAGGGGGTCTGGGGGGGGGGGTTACTGCATTTGCATGACACAGAAAACAAATTTGACACTTCAGTATTGTGGCTAAAATTGTACAACAACAAATGAAACAGAAATACTATCAGAGAGACACAACGACAGTGGTAAAGACTTATCTAAGAGTCCTGCAGCAATAACTGCCGCGCAATTAACTCTACAGGGCAGCATAATGCTATCCTGATATTACAATAATTAACTAAATGATAATATCAGACATCATCATGATAACATGATAATGTCAGAGTCTGTCTAACATGAAAACCTGTCTGCATGGAGAGACAGACCTGAAAGAATGATGATGATGCTGAACAGTATCATCATTCAAACACAGGTGTCAGATTTTTGCTAATCTAAAGAATGCAAACACTCTGCACTATGATACCCAATCTGTCTAATACTCTCCTCTGTCAACTGTTACAGTAATGGGCCCAGAGTTGGACGTGGGTCACTTTTTTCGTACCCGACCCGACCCACGGACTTTCTGATTTGACCCGACCCGACCCACTGAGTATCTGACCCGACCCGATGGTCACTCAAAAAATTCGGATCCGACCCGCCCCGACCCACGGACTTTCTGACCCGACCCGACACGCCTAGAAAAAAAAATCACGCATATTTCAGGCAAATTTTTCTGTGAGATACATATGATTAATTTCGTGTTTTATTTTAAACTTTTCATTCTGATTCATTCTGATACATATTAAATAAAAAGTTGAATTCGGGACAATTTTTAAGTGCACACAATTATTATACTCTGGTTGCTAACCGGTGCAAATAAATACTAGGCCCATGAATAAATTGAAGACAATTATAAGAAAGTGTATGATGAAGAAAATCTTAGAAAGAACTGGAATAAAGTTTATAATACATATTGATCTGAAAGAGGTTATTTAATACGCTTAATTTCATTTTAATAAGTCTGTCAAATTGATAATTGAGTAATGTGTACTATAATAGTCATATATACGAGGATAGTTCAACCGCATGGACAAATTTCTCTCGGAATTCAAGCTTCAATGTATGCATTTTATGCTTAAAGTAAGAAATATCATATGTCTAGGACATCTTAATTCAATAAAATATGACATAACACGGTGAAAGAAATTGTCGCGTGTCAGGCCGGGTCAGGATTTTGTGACCCGACCCGACCACGGACTCTCGGATCCGACCCGACCCACTGAGATCTGGACCCGATCCGCAAATTTTTATAAACCGCGGCCCCGACCCGACCCGGGGGTCGGGTCGACCCGACCCACGCCCAACTCTGAGTGGGCCTACTAGTTCAACTCCACCCCTCCCTAGTACAAAGTCTAACCGTATATCAGAATAATGATTTCATCTGGAAACAGTTCAAACGTAACAATGTTGCATTCAGATGTTGCATTTCACGACAAAATATATAAGCTCTTTCACAAATTCACTTCTTACTAAACTTATACAATTATTTATATGTAGCGTGTATGAAAACAATTGCAACACTTGCAATCCAAAGTGAAAGAAAATCCACTAGTGAAATTGTCACAGTCTGAAGTTAAATTCTTGAAGAAAAAAAAAACGTAATACTTAACAAACTATACAAACTGCCTTAGCAAACAAAAGATCATCAACAATGCCACGTATGTCAATACTCGTTGTATCAGATTAAAAACTCATTAAATACCATAAGCAAATCAATAACTACAGAATGTTACAAGAAAACAATAACGTATACTTAACATTGGTCGAATCAACTAAAGCAGTGTATCACTGCAATAATTCTCCTTCACAAAATCTATCTAAGCAAAAATTCATATATCTAGAACTCTACATATGGTAATAGCATACTATACCTATACAGTAATTAGCAAGTGGTATTCATTCTCACAGCAACACATGACATTAATGATTATTATCAGACAATTAATGTACAGCCAGTTCATACCAAGTAACAAAAAGCAAATATCCTGAAAGAAATCTGCTTTATAACCAAATTTGTCTAAATCAGTATAACTTTCACAGACCATCACAAGATAAACCATATTGCAATATACTTGACCACACACAGTCGTAGTTAATAACTGAGACCACATTACAACCCACAAGTGTATTGATCACTACTGTAGTGGTGTCTAAAACTACGGGAATAGGTATTACCACGATTGGTCTATATGTATTCACCGTGTGCCTCCTTTTGGCTGGGATATCTTATTTAATCGGTATTCAGTCGTCAGGTTTGGGACGACACATCTGTGATCAGTCGTCCTGTCGGGACATTGAACCTCGACAGGTTTGAACTGCAACCTTGTTGTTAGCGCGGCTTCGTTAACCATTAGGCCACGCAGCACGCTTTAATAACCACAATCATTTGACACAGTGATAACAATCAGCTACACTAAACTAAAGAACATAAGGCATCTATACAGAATCAAAATTAAAAATTCAACACAGCAGCATAGCAAAGTACCCAGATCCCAATCAAAAAATATACAAGACGACTAGTGATTATATATCTTTGGATCACGACTCATTAGACGTAAAGCAGTACACTAAGCACGCTGTATAGCCTGGCCAGATCTAAAGCTAGAAAGAGATTACACGTTAAAGGCATCGACCAACTGAAAACAGATTGCACACTCCTCTTTTTACAGTTCACAACTCTTCATTTCTTCACTGAGCAAATCAATAAAGCACAAAATAAGGCAAAGAACACAACAGCAAATGAGTGGTCACGTCGTCATCATCATTCATTCCATCATTCATCTGCTTCTTAACAATCATCTCACACAGAAATAATAAACCTTTCTCTGTTATTCACAGTTATCCGTATAATCAACTGCTACTCAAATACAGAAAAGTAAATTATGACGAATGACTACAGTCAACATTCAGCATAATGTAAAGGAGAACATGAGGTGGTACAACACTATGGAACAAAGAACCGATCCTGGAAATTTAATATCATTTACAATGCTAATTAATTGATTGATATGCACATGGCAATACTTATATCATAAGACTTTCCTACACAAACTTCAACTAAACCAATTAGCCTATTCAGCACCAGACTAAGCAGTTCCTTCGTGCATTAGCCGTCACACTTTGAAGCTGACCAGCTGCACAACATTTGCAACTGTTGTGCAAAGGTCTAGTTACCGGAAGTTTGTCTCTGTCTCGGCAATGACATAAAGTTTCAAACATATGCAAAATATGCAAATCTTCTGAACTAAAACAGCCTCTTCTATTCATTATATCATTGCAATCAATTTACAAATAAATCAACCTCTGAATATAATCCAATATTTGCAATGGCAGTACTCAATATTTTCCATCATTATGTGGCTTCAACTGAACTGGCAATTTGTTCAAAACTCGTAGTAAATGTACAGACAAATACTACAAATGTTACACACACGATGCAGAAAATAAACAGTACTTCAACCCATATCACTGCAATCACATCACAGCAACGGACATTGTTATAACTTACACAAATCGTAGTCGACAAAAATCTTTGTAAAAAGACCGAATACAACTAACTATCTGTACAATATCATCAGACTTTGTTTGAGTCCTTCGTCGCGCTTCCCAGCATGGACTTTGATTCCACAGAGTGTGCGATAATCTTCGGTGACTTCGGTTCTTTCCTGCTACCGAAGCGCAGGAGAACTTCAAGTGTGATGTACCCTATCGTACCGATGACTAGAGAGATGCAGACAGCGATCACTTTCCAATTCGTGCAGATGTACTGAGACGTAACGAAGAACGAGAACAAGGCGGCCGACTGAGTCATCTTGAGAGCCGAGAAAGCCGGCTCCTTGTTGTCTGAGAACATTGACCCAATGACGGCTACAATTCAAAATTGAACATAATGCATATACTTATTATATACAATTCTTTCGCAAGGTGAATCCACTTCTTTAATATACAGATTTCTTCGACAAAAATTATATGCAGAATTGCATGCATCTAATTAATAACTTTCATGGCGCATGGAGATATTTATAAATATACTCTCGTTGAATATATTCAAGAAGTCGGTAATGCAAGCAAGGTTTTGACAATTGTAGAATCTGGTTTCAACACAAACTATTTTAAAAAATATGAATATATATAGTGTTACCAAATAATAAACTCACTGGTTCCTGTTCAAAACATGATCTCAGATGATGCATTTTAATTCATACAATCTGAATGCGTCGACTATTTTTCTAATTTGTGCCATATTTATTAATAATGGCAAATGGTAGATAAAACTGCATTAGAGAGTAAAGAAGTAGATATTGATGACAATAAACAGAACGTTACTAGAATCTAAGCAAGACATTCAGCACAAGTTGTTCAGTTAGAGCTCAATAGGCTAAGCTTGTCCAGCTGCAAGATAGTAAAGTTTACTTTATCATCTTTGGTCAAGCCTGTAGGGAAGCTTTTAAACAGTTTCTAGATCTTTCACGCTGCTACAGGCCGACACACACAAAAGAGTTGTTGCTTATCAGCACTTAGCTTGAAGACAAGATAACCGAGGAGAGACTGAACCATTGCGTGACATTGTAAAGTAACACTTCAAGTGTTGCTCGGTTTGAAGACAAGACAATTGAGGAGAGACAAAACCATTGCGTGACATTGTAAAGTAACACTTCAAGTGTTACTCGGCTTGAAGACAAGACAACTGAGGAAAGACAAAACCATTGAGTTGCATTGTAAAGTAACACTTCAAGTGTTACTGTGAAGAAAGTCTCTACTACAGCTGCTTACAGAACATACAAAAGACTGTAACTAATGTCTTTACCTTTGCTATTCATTTCCACAACTAGTAGTATACAATTTTATGCTGTACAGTTCCATATGAGCAACATCATAATAGCAAGTTGCACATATAAAAAAATATACATGATGTTACATAAATCTGATATTATATAAATGGCTACAAGTCTTGACACACTGAACAAATGCTCTTGATATAGCCTTCAAATAAATGTGTGGGATTGTAGATGGATCTAATGAGAGCCAGCTAAGTGGATAGGTCTTGACCAGCTATGCCTTGCCAAGTGATGCCTTGCCGTGATGCCTTGCCAAGTGATGCCTTGCCGCGGCACAAGGACAACACTCAGCTCTCGTAAGTGCCACACAGATAAAAGCTCTACACATTAACAGGTCGTTGCTGGCAAAGAAATCAATCTAAACCTGGCTTATCTTTCACGGACAGAACAGTCAAAGGATTTATTAATTTGCACAGTCCTGCACTAAAATATCCAAAGAAGCACCCACACAGAGCCTGCTACAAGTCAAACCGCCTGACTGATACAAGTGAATACTCAACCAGCACCCTATCCAAACAGCACCCTCTTCAACCCTCTCCAACCAGCACCCTCTCCAACCAGCACCCTCTCCAGCCAGCACCCTCTCCAACCAGCACCCTCTCCAACCAGCACCCTCTCCAAACAGCACCCTCTCCAACCAGCACCCTCTCCAACCAGCACCCTCTCCAACCAGCACCCTCTCCAACCAGCACCCTCTCCAACCAGCCTTGTTGCATTCATCACTGCAAACTAGGCATAAATATAAACAATGTTTGCAGGTGATAGTTCTGTAGATGAAATGAAACATTGAACACACTTTTAGAAATACAAAAAAAATAACATAAATTTATATATCGTAATCATTGAGTTATTTCATTACAACTACTGTATAAGGTTGGTACAGCTGTATAAGGCTGGTACAGCTACTGTATAATGCTGGTACAGCTATTGTTTATATGGATAAATCAAACAGTACTACCGTAGTAGACTAGTAATGCTACGCTTGTAACTAGCCGACAAATATATATAACCGTGTTTCAAGTTCATCCAACAAATACAAATCATCATCTCATGTGATCATCATACACACAATTAAATCGCACAGGATCACAATATTAAATACTCACATATTGTCTGTGCTTGTATGAGTCCATCGCCCAAACCCCAGATGGCAGCAAATATAAAGAACATGTATAGCTCGTCGGGATTTGCTTCCCAGATCAGAATCTTTATCAGCATGGACGCCTGGCACACAAGTCCTGCAACGATTAGAAACAGCATCAGATTATAACAGAACAGTATAAACTTTATACAACAATACAGTGTACACTTTACAACAATACAGCATACACTTCAATACAAAATCGCATATACTTTACAACAATACAGCATACAGTTCAATATAATACCGCAAACACTTTACAACAAAACAGCATACACTGTACAACAATACAGCATACACTTTACAACAATACAGTATCCACTGCACAGCAATACAGCATACAGCAGAGGTGTGGTCTCGAGACCTCGGGCTTGGTCTCGAGGCATTCTCGAGACCGATTTTTGCCGGTCTTGGTCTTGGCCTCGAACCCCAAGGTCTTGGTCTTGAACCCCAAGGTCTTGGTCTCGAAGCATCGGTCTTGTTGATCTTGATCAAGAGCAAGACCATCAAAAATTCTCAACGGTCAAAACTTTGTCATATAAAGGTCTATTCTCTTTTTCAGTCACTCTTTCAATAAATTTCTTCATCGATTGTGCGACGTCCAAGAAAACGTCCTGTCAAAACTGTTCCTCCAAGCTTAAATATTTTTCTTAATTTTTTAAGAGAAACGTTCAATACACAAGACTTAGTATAGTGCTTCTAGAAGTTTTTGGAATTGAGAAATTTTCATATCATGCAACACCCATCTGATCTAGATCTTCGAAATATCGTAATTTATTACTTTGAATCAAGTGTTTTTACTTAGATTTAGCTAGATAAACATAGATTCAATACACTAATTATTTTTATCCATTAGCAAACAATTTAATAGATAAAACTTAATGTCTAATATTCTACAGAGAATACTAAGTCTAATAGTATTATAATAAACAGAATAGCAGAAATTAGATATATCAAAAAAACATTGAATATCAGAAAAACATTCAATGTTTCTCTGTTATTCAATGTTAATCTAATGTGTAACAGTGCTCTAATGCTAGATTTGTATAAACTTTTGAATTTTTGTTTTAAAAACTGTTCCGGTCTTGGTCTTGGTCTCAAACTCTAAGGTCTTGGTTTTGGTCACGAACCCAAGGTCTTGGTCTTGGTCTCAAATCCCAAGGTCTCGAGCCTCCCAGTCATGGTCTTGGTCTTGGTCTCAGACCCTCCGGTCTTGATACCAAGACTGGCATGCAGTTCAACACAATACAACATACACTTTATAACAATACAGCATACAGTGCAATACAATACCGCATACACTTTATAACACTACAGCATACACTTCAAAACAATAACTCATTTATAAACTTTACAACAATACAGCATACACTTTATAGCAATACAGCATACACTTCTATACAATACAGCATACACTTTATAACAATATAGCATACACTTCCATACAATACCGCATACACTTTATAACAATACAGTATACACTTTATAATAATACAGCATACACTTCAATACAATACCACATACACTTTATAACAATACAGCATACACTTTACAACAATACAGCATACAGTTCAATACAATACAGCATACACCTCATAATAATATTGCATACACTTCACTGCGACTATGTCACCTACAACAGGGATGTGTTGTTCATTAGTAAACATCTTACAATTAAATTACAGCTTTCAATTCAATTGTTAAAGAATAACAATTAAGCCTATAATATAAAAAGACGCATTAAACTACACTGATCTACAACTTATATAAGCCAGGGCATGAGGTCGTAAAAAATCATAATGAGGGACATCTGCTAAACCTATACCAATACTCGCACAGACATCTTAAGAAAGCAAATAGCAGACTATAAATGGGTGATGAAGATGAAAAAAGCTACGGTATTGCAAATAAATCCCACAAACCTATAAACAGCATATAAAATGTTATCATCAACATCATCATCATCATCATCATCGTAGATATCGTCGTTCATCATCTCAATTTCAATGGAACAAAAGTATAAAGCTTATCAACTTACAAAAGCCAACATTTTAATCTTACAAATCAATGCAAAACTATAAACGAACCTATGAGAATGAGGGGGATGCGTCCGACATATTTCTGAATTCTTCCGTTAGTAAACGAAGCAATGCCAGACATGGCCGACATACAGACCATGGAAAACCCGACCATGTGAATACCCAGAGAACACGTAACAAACGACTGCAATGTAAAAAAAAACTAATGATCATTCAATGATTACAAATTACACAATACATGCGGGTCACATCATAAAAAATAAGTTATTCGACTTCACAACAACAAAATTTTGTTATCAGTGAAGAAAATGTAAATATATAAGCAAAAACGCAACACTGGTCATAAATTTTGAACCTATAAGCTCAAAAATCCTCAAATATACACATACGAGTACGCATTTTGAGTAGCTAGTCATTTTGAGTTAATCATTTTGAGTTCCCATTGTTGAGATTAAAGGCCAATTCGCTTGACCATATAATCTAGCCAGCAATAATTGAATCATGGCATCTGTTGTAATGTGAAAATTGTGAATATTGTACAAGCAGCCTTAGATTAATTAGTCATTGACAGATATTGCCAATCCAGAAAGGCAATTAGTTGCTTGGAAAAGTACTCTAAAAACACCGCAATAACATGCTAATAATAGCCTATTTATAATAACCTACTTTATGACCAAAATAACCATCTCATAACAACCTACAGTACTCATAACAATCTGTTCATAACATAGGCCTATCTGTTCATATTTCATTACACAGGCCTGCCAGTTAAAGCACATGACCAGTATTGAAAACAATTAATGTGAACACTTCTAGCAGGCCTATACTTGTCATGGCAGACAAACCCCCAACATTACATTTATATGAACCACCTTCGATCTAAATAAAAGGCAACAAAACTTGAAAATGCACCGGTCCTGTCTCGAATCTTCAGTGAGAACGGGTGTTACAACAGAGTCGTCATCCTCCTCTATTTGCTCGACAAGACGGGTAACAACGTTCCTGGTTCCCGTCAGCAGAGCAGTTGGCTGACATTTTTAGCTTTATCAAATCCAAAATAGGAAATTTTAGAATATGGTGCCCACTGAAATAACTTATTAATTTAAGTGTTGCTCTGCTACCATGCACCTCCATCTCAGGGGTCCATTTGTCCCATTCAGATACGAATTCTTAAACATAAAAGACTAAAGATGAAAAAAATGAAAGTAATAGAACTTGACACAACAACAACAACAAAGTGCATTAAAGCTGAACGTCGTTACCTTTGTGAACTCTCCGAACATGAACGAGCACTGCAGCATGGAGTAGAACATGATTCCAACAAGACATATCACCTTCCAGTTCGCATAGAACTTGAAGACAGCCGCCAACTGTTTCCCTAGACTGGCCGTCGACTTCTTCATCGATCCCTCGAGACGATCGAGAAAGATCAGTAAGATCAGGATACCGACAAGACTGCACGCGGAGAATATACCTAACAGCGTGTAAACCATGTTAATATCAACATCCGAATCGGACGACGAAGACTTGGACGATTTCCAAGGGCAGTACTTCGTTCCACAGAGATTTTCACGCGATGTATTCAAAGTGCTGGCCATAAGTCCTGACCTCAGTAAATAAGTCATATTAATTCCGTGTTGAAGCACAGAGATGTCACTACTATTATCGACGTCTACCGGGACAGCCGGGGGATTGTTCAGTATTAACGAGGACAGCAAACCCCCGATGATCTGCGCGAGCTGGTAGAACACGAAATGCATTCCGTTGAACTTGACGAGGACGTCGGCAAGTTTCTGCCCGGTCAGTTTCGCGTAGCTGAGCGAAATGTTTGTGATGTAAGTTGCGTGCGCCGTCCATATGACTCCGAGAGAGAACCCGACGAGACTCGACACCGGGATCATGGTGTATATGGTGGGATAAAAGTTTGCAACGTCGAACATCGCTATGCCTACAAAGCACGCAAGCATCGTCCACTTGGGTCGCAGACGTTGAACGATCGTAGTCGCGCACATGCATCCGAACATGAAGCATGCATAGAGTGCGCTGAACGCATACATGCCGAGGCCTCCCTTGGCGTTGATGCTGCTCTGCAGGTTACGCAGAGAGAGATACGACGTGAATATGAAGAAGAAGCTGAGGCAGAGAACGAACATATTCTTTATATAGCGCCTACGTTCGGTTTTCTCTTCAGCAGCAATACTCTCTTCGTGCTCCTTAACGAGACGCGCCATCTCTACCCTCGCGTCGCTCTTCTGTTCCTTCGCAATAGCAAGCGCAGCATTAGCGAGCAACACTCTTGTACTGCTGTGACTCGTCAGCGTATCGCTCTCCGGACCCTCGATCAAGTCCGGCATCGTCAGCTGGAACCTCTTCTTCGCGGGCGTCGTGCCCGGCAGCAGTTCGCCGATCTCATCTTTTGCCTCCTCGTCGGGCATCTCTGACTTAGTCTGCACGTCAGGATGGGAATCCTTCAGACTCGACTTCCTTGAACTCTTCATCTGCTGGTTGTGGTACTCGTACTTTGGTGGTACGGACAGAGAACGCTGCAGAAATGCCGGATCAACTGTTCCGTTGGGTACGGCTGAATTATTCAACCGATCATCCATCTGGTTGAGGTTAGACTGACAGGATACCGCTGGATCCAAGCCGTCGTATCCCGAAGGAACCTGGAGTCTTTCGTGCTGTTGATCCTCTTCATCCTCAAAGTCGAGCAAGTGATCAATGGACATCTCGCTGACGAAGTAGCCTGGGTACATCGACATGGAGTCAGTGATGATGTTTATCTTGTTCACGCTACTCATCGAACTTCTCTTGGACGGCGAACCGAACACGGTCGTTTCGAACAGCGACGGGCGGAACCGTCCGACGCTTCTTGACGATGAGATCGATAAACGGGATCCTTTCGGAATTGGCAGATCTCCTGAACGGATAAGATCCTTTCCAGAAGCCCCGCTACCACGGTGACGATAATGCCGACCCATGTCGCCATTCTGGGATCCGTTCTTTTCTGACGGAGAACGCTTAAGATAATTCTCATTCGGCGCCGAATTCGCTTCGGGTGTCGAGCTGAGCGAATGATTGCGGTTTCCAAAGCCTCTCGGCATCGGTATATCAATCGGAACGGACGTCGACATCAGAGATCCACCTGAAGCGGGGAAAATCCCGGACGCGCTCAGATTGAAATCTTCGTCTTCTCGCTCCATGTCGCTGACTCCGCTGAAGTTCTTTGGAATGTGAATGAGTTGTGGACTTGTGCTCGTTGTTCTCGTAAGTGCCATTGAGTCCGGCAGAGCGAGCTCGTCGAACGTAGACACTGGCAACTCTGCCATGGACTCACTCGTACCGAGACTTTCGACTGGCAGAGACTGGGTGATAGACTTGAACGGAGTCATCTGAAAGGTCGTGCTGACGTCATCCTTCGAGTCCGACATGGCCTCCGGGTCAGAGCCTTTGCCGCTGCCCTGCTCCGTGAACTTCATGTCTATATCTTCCTTCTGCTTAAAACAAGAAACAGAAATGACATTAACTAGCTGATACAATAGTGCCATTACATTCAAACCGAAAATATAGAAAGAATTCTATACCCAGCATTTGTGTACAAATTCAACGAGATCAAAAAAACATACGATCGCAGTCCAAAATATGTTCCGCTTTTGCGCCTCTAAGTAGTTCAAATATGGTTCAATATAAATCTTTGTTAATAAAGACGACTATAAGAACAACTTGGATTAAAATGTGAGTCAGTCACATTGACGCCTTTAATAAAGAGCTATTGCAAACTATCTAAAATACATCACTACACAACAGGTACAGATCACACTGTTAAGCTAGTTTAGTCAAATTAGAAATTACTTCGAAACTCACTCTCCCATCTCAATATCAGATACGACGGAACCGTTTATGCAACCCATCCTATGATCCTCATCTTCCCCTCTCCCATCACATTTCATTACTTATATCAACGTTGAGATCTTGCTCTATGTACAAAAAGATTCCTACGTCACCGTTACCTTGGCGACCGACTCTAATTTGAATATGCTTCGTGTAAAACAGGCAATCATATTCCTCAGCCATCGTTCCGCAGCGTTGGAGAGAGATATATTGGCGCCAAGTAATCAAGCATTCGTGTCAGGAATGACACCTAGCGGCGAGCGACAGAGCTCTGTATCTCCAAGGGCCAATGATCCACACTATTAGACTAGATCTAAGACACAGGAATAGAGATGCTGGTGCTGCTGACAGCTGTTGCATAAAACATAGCGAGCAGCAGCTACGTGTAACAGCAGTTGCAGCAAATAGCAACTAACAGCGCAGAACACAAGGTAGTCAGTAGTTATTTAGTACACACCAGCAGTTAGTATACAACGGGAGTTAGTACATAAAGGTAACTAGTACATCAAGATAGACTAGTTAGTGTGTAAAGGTACTTAAGTATATAAAGGTAATTAGTGTGTAAAGGCAGTTAGTGTGTAAAGGTAGAACTTAGTGTGTAAAGGCAGTTAGTGTGTAAAGGTAGAACTTAGTATGTAAAGGTAGTTGGTGTGTAATGGTAGTTAGTACATGTACATAGGTAGGCCTATATAGGTAGTTAGTGTGCAAAGGTAGTTTACATACATAGTTAGTGTGTAAAGGCAGTTAGGGTGTAAAGGTAGTTGGTGTGTAAAGGTAGTTAGTGTCCAAAGGTAGTTAGAACAAATAGGCAGTTAGTACAAAAAGGTAGTCAGCATAAAAGGCACTGAGCATTGTGAGCAGTGTACGTAAATACAAGTAATACATCAAAGCAGTCACTGCTTTTTCTCTCTACTTTACATAAAGGCAGTCAGTACCTAAATTCAGTGAGCTGGTGCATAAAGGCAGACAGAAACGCACAAAAAGGCAGCTACTCCAGTACTATGCATAAAGGTTACTAGTGATAAATTCAAAGACAGTAATTAGGCCCTTCCTAAATGCTGTACGCTGGTATATA
>JAQFYQ010000881.1:0-14920 GCA_034694885.1 Buchholzia appendiculata | reverse complement strand
AGTCATGCGTAGTAATACGTAAGACAAATAACCATCGCCAGGACCTGTCTTCGGAGAGAGCACTATCATCATCATCATCATCATCACACTTTAAAAAAAAAAATTTGTAAGCAGCAGTAAATAATGTCTTCTTAGCATTTTCAAACTGTTATAAAAGCTGCATTATGTTTGCTTACACTTTTAGTCTACTATCGCGTATTTATTGATGACTGATTTATTATTGGTCTTCTGTTCCGTTATGGACTATTCGAATTGTTCCATGTTGTGCCAGCATTCCGTTTGTCATAATCAGCAGTTTATATATTTTATGATATTAGATAATTATTAACTCAACGATTTAAGGTATGAATTCTAAATATATGTTGTCTTTTATTACTGGAATAAATGATATTATTGTTATCGTAATTCATGTGTGCAGAAGACAGTAGCAACTATAACTATATTTATGAATAAATTTCCATCAATAAAACAAGGGCAAAATGCTCAGTATAATTAATGCAAGTTGATTTCTGTTCCGTCTAGTATATTTCATAGAAATATACATCCAAAATATTTCTATGAAATATACATAGAAATATAATAGAACTAGCATCCATCTGTATTGTATTATACTGCAATTTGTAGTTCACATTCTAGTCATATGTTGTATTGGTTGTTTTGCTTTTAATTTGCAAATATGCTTTCTGTTGTTTAGTGTGTCGAGCCTGGTTTTGATTGTTTGCTGCAGTGCATGTTAATTGTTGTTCAAGCTGCAAATCTGTATGTTACACGTTTTATCAACATTCCGTTATTAATATATCAGCAGCTTTTATTTATTGAATGATTATGTGTGCAATTATTTCCTTGGTATTGTGTGTAACTGTTTGTTGTTCGACGGATTGTTAGTGTTGAATAATCAAGATTAAACTGAAATTAACTTACGGAGTAGAGTTTCACGTCTTTTACAATTCACACATTCACATTGCTCCGAGATGTTTCAAGAACCTAATAGCTTAATTCGTTATTAAAGAAAAAGATGGTACGAAGAAATTCATGTATATATCAACAAATAGGCGGGAGGTTTAATTAGCGAATATGAACCAATCAGTTTCAGCGTTTTATTAACACATTGGTCAATCAGCTGCCGTGAAACAATGAAATTTCACGTTTTAATAATGGATTCATGTTTACTGGCTTGGCAGGAGAATCTCCTGCCAATCTCCAACAATGATACTGTTTCACGAAGAATTAAGCAGACGTTGTGACCAACCAGATTAGTGTAAGCTCTTGTGGTCTGTTACTGAGTAGTCAAAACGCAAGAAAATTAGTTTAGGACCTTGGCTTCAAACGTCCTGATAGTTGCAACTGATCAGAGTAGCACTCTTACTTTATTTTTCCCTACACTGATGACCAATATAATAGCAATCTATGTTGGTCATGAGCTTGGTCAGCTGCACTAATGATTGACAACATAGATTGCTGAATGACCGTAGGTTACAACACAACATTCACAACTCATAGTTGCTGCGAGCACCCAAACTATCTGTTCTTTAATCAACATAATCACATTATCACTAAAATAACATCAATTCATCGATACTAGAATCATTCAGAACAAATCACGTGTGCATAAATTCATCTAATATCAATATTCAAAAATATTACAAATGTTGAAAATTCATTACAACTCGATACCTATAATTATATATATTTATATACAACAAAAGATACATAGTCATTTTCCAATCTCTTATTGATATATTGTGAAGTTACTGCCATATTTTATGTATTTAAGTTTATACATTATCGCTACTGCTTTAAAATCATTCTTTCACTAATCGTGCTTCCGTTGATTGCCTCCAGCAAGGATGTTGAGCACTGTGACATTGTACAAATATTAAATGCACAGCATTTAACGCACATTTCTCTGCTCGACTGTTCAAAGTCGCGTGCACAGGTTCAGGCTAACCACCGACATATCTTTCCGTTACGCGAACATGCATCACACTAACCTCACAGCTAGGCTATTCTATTTAAGCAAAAAACATTTCAAAAAGCCGACTGAACAGATATAAATTAATCATAAAAGTTATTTTAATAGAACACTGTTTACAAACTTAATTTTCATGCCAATTTATCAATATGAACAGTTGCTACTGCGTTGAATAATCTCAATTTATATTACCTGGTACGTTTGTTTACAATAAAAATATACTATAGTATTTTGTACTCAATGAAAACGCATAATGCAATGTCATACAGAGTTCAGTATCATACAGAACTTGGAACAAGATCTGACCAGACAGGAAACACAAACTCTCATGCAGGTTTTATCATAGACAAATTAATAACAAATAGACTGGTATCGGTCAATACTGTCATCCAATAAAAATGGTACAGTCGTGTGGCACGTGACGCCCGGAATCTGAGGTCAAAAGGTCATCGAAGTGGCTATACTGACATCAGTGACAAGGACTGCAGCCTTAAAAAATGCCTTGGAGGTCTCTGATTGGCTGAAAATATAACTATGCATTTCCACTTTCCGTGCATCCACATGACTTCCGAGAACCCCGTTTCCTTTCCAGTTAATTCCAGTCTATTCTTGTTCTATTGTCTTTGGGTTCTAAACTAAATTATGCCGAGACGAGATCTTCCTTGATAAATCCATTGCCTGTTGATCTATGCATGTTGGTACACTACAAAATACAGCTACTGTTCACGTAATGCAGAGCCAAAGTAGCAGCAACAGTAGCAACAGCAGTAACAGTGGTAGCAGCAGCAACAACATTAACAGTAGCAGTAACAGTAACATCAGCAGAAATAGGCTTACATTATTACATAAAAACAAAATTACAGCTGGTTATCAATCTCTCTCATAGCACATACAGCAGGAAGCCATCAGTAATGGTGAAGACATCAAAGGCACCGTACGTGTGTATTGCTGCATTCTTCAACTTCTTATTACAACATGAAATATGAACCATCAGATTGACAATTATGATCATCCATTCACAACAGCACAGAGGAAGAACGTTAAATCAAAGCCTTGTGATCTTTGCATTACAAGCAATTAACACTAGAACTTTGCAGGGTGGGTTTCAATTACAGAAGCTATTCGCACAGGCTATTCGCACAAGCTATTCGCAGAAGCTATTCACACAAGATATTTGCACAACATATTCGCACAAAATATTCGCACAAGCTACTCGCACAAGCTACTCGCACAAACTATTCGCACAAGCTATTTGCGCAACATATTCGCACATGCTATTTTGCACAAGTTATTCGCACATGATATTCGCACAAGCACAGCACCTGAGCACAAGTTGACAGGTCAACGCAACAAGCTGGCTACACAACACTGACATAGAATCAGGGCCGTATCCAAGGCGATGCAGATTAAATTAGAGTTTTACCTGCAAAATGTATGAAGTGCCTCTCCACCTGTAATATTTGTGCCCATCTGCCCAAAGTTGGTGCTCCCTCCTTATGTTTTTTTTAAAGCTGGCTACGACCCTGCATATAATACGCTAAGCTAGGCATGTCGATATCAAACACAGTCATGTGGGCATCGTGTGTTGATGATATCTTGACAAGTAATGCAGCTGCAATATACAATACACAACAGCTGCAGCTGCTGTTCAGCTATGCAGTAGCAAAGCATTAGAAAAATAAATGAATACTACCAAGCGAAATGTCCGATAAGAAATCATTTAAATACAAGCGATTTAACTGACACGATTACGTCAGTATGTGATCAAGCATACGCTTTAAAGTCACAGATTGCAAACCAGTCCTTCTGGCTTAATAGTTTAGCTAGAAAACAAGGGGAATATACAGAGAGGGTAAAACTGTACACAACTTTACAAATGATCGAGTACTCAAATGAATTTTCAAAACTCAATTAGTAAGCAAATAAAGTACAAATCAGAGGATTCACATAACAATTTGCTACACTTTGAACTCTAGCATTGCCTTTCAGTGTTCACAACAAAACCAGAACAACAGTTTGCTAACCTATCAGCCCGATATCAAACAGTGCTACAATCAATAATTTAATTCATAATCAATAATATTAATGTTAACGGAAAAGAGATACACAAAATTAATCAAACAATTGCAAAATTATAAAACAACTCAAGTCTTAATTAATCAAACAATCGATTCAACTCACAGTCAATTACAGCACAAACAGTATAACTTGCAGCTTCGACAGACAGGGACAGTACAAGTAGGCATGACAGTACCTAACATAAGGCACAAAGATAGGCACAGCAAGGCACTGGTATCGGAAACAAAGGCACATGAAACATTACCACGTGAACACGGTCAAAGGTACCAATGTCCTTACTAAGGTACGGAAATCCAAATCAGAAATTAATACCAAGACATGAGCATTACTACCAACATGGATTATTGAACTTTAATCCAAGGTATGAAAATACACCAAAGGATTGGGTAACCACATCCAGTATACAAAAGTACCGAACATCCAAAACTTGTTATACAAGATATGGATCCCCGGATATTACGGATTCTATGCACGAGGCATCACAAGTCAAAACAACAAATTGAAATGGAACTCCTAATAATTCAGCAATTCTGTACAACTCAGGTAATTCTGTAGGAAGTAGTTAGTACAAAAGATAATCAGAGACAACTCGCAAATTATGTTCAAACAAAAGTCTATACAACACGATTTGATACCAGTATAAACAATTCAAGTAATTACATAAACATGTGTGAATGAATGCACATGTAACGCAGTAAACACCAGCACCAGCGCTCTCCTTCTCTCTCTTTCTCCTGCTCGCATCTCTCTCTCTCTCTTGCTCTCACTCTCTCTCCTTCTCTCTCTCTCTCTCTCTCTCTCTCTCCCTCTCTTTCGCTCGCGTCTCTCTCACTCTCTCTCTCTCTCTCTCTGTCTCTTTCTCTGTCTGATTCAGTCTTTATCTATTTCTATCTCTATTTCTGTCACACACATGAATACACAAACATCGTACACATACACACAGCTACGTTCAATGGTGGGCGGATACGCAGGAAGCACAAGTTAGGAGTGAAAGATTTTGCCGCAGATAAACGTAACATTGCGAGTGAGAGAAGAAAGGACGTGTTCAGATGTTTCTAGCTTCAGGAATGAAAGCCTCCCAACAGGTTGCAAGCTGAAAAACACAAGCAATACAAACCGCTTGAAAGACAATAATAGTAGGCATATAAAAAAAAATGTAATAAAATTTATGTTATTTTAAAAGCAACAAAATGCTTAAGATTAATACATACAAATACAGAGAAAATATAAAATCACATAAAAATATGCAATTAATTATACAGCAATTACACACCAACACTCACAGACAAAATTAAATATTAACACATCTTTGCAAACTGAAGTTGATAGGCCTACATTAAATATATTGTGCAACAATTTACTACAGGTTTATCAGCGCAACTCGTATACGAAACAAACTGATCGTAACTTAGAACTAAATGACACTACACGTATTGAATTCATATACCATTCTTGGGAACTCATCAGTGAGAAATCGAGCTAACAGAAGGAATATGTAAAAGATGACCTCAGATGAAGCTAATGCTAAAATCATAAATGCAACAAAATGAGAAATCAGACAAAAATAAAACAGGTTCCATAAAATAAAGAAAGTTAGAATTGTGATATGCTTTGTCTGCCCTAGGACAAGCCTGATATCAATGTGGCCTACGCACGGGATTCCCATACATTGACCTGCCCCTGGTCTTCCCAACAACACAACGCAGATGGAACATTGTAAATACCCATGAATGCCAATCACTGTTTTTCTCTGTTTCTATATGTCTGTAGATATTTCTATATGTTTCCACATGTTCTATATATCTCTACATGTCTCCACATATTTCTATCAGTTTCTATATGTTTCCATATACATTTCCCACCTGTTGCTGATTGTTCATCATGCACTGTAGATAGTTGAGCAACGTTGCTTTGAAGTCTCTAACTCTTTGTCGATCAAATCTGCTCAACTCTCGTCGTATCGTCGTAGAGATCGTTTCAAAGTTCTCCTTAAATCTGACCACTCGCCCTTCGCACTGCACGAACATAGATCACAACAAAACAATTCACTCGCCCCTGACACAAAGATAACAATAAACCTATTCACTCGCACTGCAACGTTCACCTTGAACACGGCAACTGTGCTGGGTAAACACATCAGCTACTGCCTAGTTGTTTGGACCCAGTACAAACTTAAATAGCATGATAACAATGCCTGGCCCGAGAGTTGAACCCGTGACCTTTAGCAGACGAGACGAGTGCTAAATGACTGAGCAATCGGTCGCTTTACTTTAACTATCATGACTCGAAAACATCGAGCAATCAGAATGCTATCCTACTTGAGATGAAAGAGAAACAGCAAAGTCAGAAAATCTGTCACACTTACGTCTGAGATTTCTTGTTCAATCTGCGATGTGTCTTTGCGCTGCTGTTCCAACTTCGTCCTTTGCTCACGTCTCTTGACGAGGGCGGCCTCCGAGTCTTGCCAGATCTTGTAGACCTTCACGCGTTCATGGAACACCTCCTGCAATATACACACACGCATCTTGCTTTAGCACCATATCATCTCTTATGATATGCAGAACACAACACATAATGGTGTTTTTTTGTTTAAACCAAATAGAGCAAAGTTCCAATGCTTTCATGGCAAGTTTAAGCCATTTACATGTATAGTTGAAACTGTGCGATAAGCAACAAAATTCAATCCTCTCTTTTAGAAAAAGTTCTTATATAATTTGGGCATAAACTAAATGTGATCAGACCAAATTGGAAGCGCCACTATACTAAACACTGCATAGGAAAAAAAAGAGAAATGACACAATTCTGAGGGAAATGACAGAAGTCGCGTCAGAGGAATGAAGTGAGTCAGCATCAATTATTTTCCATGGATAGTTCTACCTACCTTGATGGACTGTATAACTGAGAGATATACATACCTTGATGGACTGTATAACTGAGAGATAGTCTTTGACGAGCTCTGAGAAGATGAAGAAGTCCGAGTCGCACTGGTCCGTACGCAGTTGTTCTACTTTCATCTCTACGTCGGCGAGACTGGACAGCGCCTTGGAGAGGGACATGTGTTCCTCCACGCTGCCCAGGTTGGCAACACTCTTCGCAAACAGACCGGTACCGATAGCAAGCTCTGCAACACACACACATCAGCAGGACTAAAGCACGACTCATTAAAGGGACGTAGACAGGAATTCATTCTGGGGGGTTTCTTGGAAGTGAACAATTTTTTACGACATGTTTGTCAAAATTTTCATTTGGGGGGAGGCTGACCTCCAAAAAAATTATCTGTCTTTTTTCAAACATTTCTTCACAAAACATCATAAATATTAATTAAGAACAATTTCGAGGGGGGGTTTGAACTTAAAACCCCTTAAATACGGTCCAGACTCATTCTTCACACAGGTTATAGCAAGAGATTGCCATCATAGATGAACTGAAATTCAACAAGTAAAGATGTTCATCTAGCAACACAAGCTTGCCTGGTATTCATCTTCCTCCACAGTCCTCAGCCTGACGTCATGCAAGATTCACCTACCCAGGGCCAGTGTGCTAGGTACACGCATCAGTTTACTATCGAAATACGCAAGAACTACCTACAATTGTACCTATGCACGACGACAAACCATACTCCGACATCATTGATCATCAAGATACTAACAAAGTACAAATCCCTTATCCAACTTACAGAGAAGAAAGGAAATAACTAGACACTTGAAATTCTCGTACCTTTTCGATTGAGCACGAGAAGTTCGAGACTGGCGTGAAGGTCCTTGAGATGAAGATCCTGGTTCTCTATCTCCTCCTGCTTGTCTTCGAACCACTGACAATAAACAACATCGTATCAATACAGACAAATACAGAGACAATAACACAGACATACAGACACATATACACAGGTAAACACAGAGGCAATAACAGAGACATATACAAAGACAGTAACACAGAGAGAGATAATAACACAGACATACAGAGAGACATATACTGCAGAGAGAAACGTTCATACAGACCCGTCTACAGAATATGTCATATGGAAATATACAGGAAGACCTAGGCAAAGATATCTCATCTTATATAATTATTCAGAATTTCAAGCTACTAATGTTGCAGCTAGCGACTTGTTCATGATGTTAACATACATTTTGAATTTTTCTTAATTAAGTTTGTGTGTTTTTTTTTAAACTGCATATTCTATATATATGTATTTTTTGTAATAGCGTCAAACATTACAACAATTGTATGGACTGGCATTCTCAAATTTTGTATTTTGTATTTGTCTTAGTTAAGTTTATAATTAAGTATTCGCATTTATTTATTGTTCATTGTAATAAAGATTAAACATTAGATTGATGAAAAAAACTAAAAAAACAAACTAAAAAACAAACTAAAAAAAAACAACCATACATTTTGGTTCCTGTAGTAATTTTCTTATATTTTACTATTTGCAGTGGTCCGGTTTACTGGGTGGCCACTGTAATCGCATTAATAACCATTCTATCTAATGTTTTGCTTATACATTGTGTTGCTTACATGTATTATCTGTGAATTAATAAATGATGAAATAAATAAATAAATAAGTAATAAATATGTAGATTGTAGAGTAACAAATGCAGACAGAAATAAATGGTGCATAAATCTGTACATGTAGAGGTAATGCCGTACACAAAGATATTCTTAGGATTTCTCAAAGTCCAGACACAGGAAAGTTAATATTACCTGATCTGGTTCGGCCATCGTGTAAGTCATCTTGTTAATGCTTTCGCCGACCTTGGTAAAGAGCCGGGCCAAGCCGGCTCCAGACAGAGCCGACGTGCTCGTAGCCTTTGGCAAATCTCCACTCAGCTCCAGGAACTCGATGAAGTGCGAGTCACTTCGTAGATCGGGGTGCCGGGCCACGCGGTTCAAGAACCTAACACACAAGTGTTACAGGCTAAGAGTCTCCTTTTTCGCAAAACTTTCATTTTAGAAAACTACACCACACCAGTACAGACACAACAATTTCTTTAATTATTAAAGTGCCCATCTGCAGGATTTTCAAGCAGGTCTCTGTTTTTGGCCGGGACAAATTTCCATTGAAATACAGTCAGCAAGCTCGGGGTTTACAGACCTCGAAATCCGGCTCAATGTGCCATGAACTTTGTCTGAATTATAGAAGCTCATTCCACAGCTCAAAGTTACACAAGAACTGCAGTAGTCCTGAGTTGAAAAAATATTGGGCTGATCGGAAAACAAGTTCTGGGGCTTCATTGACAGGCGTCATCATCATCATCATCATTATCATCATCTTTGTCATCATCATCGTCGTCAACATTTAGGGTCAGCTTTGTTGATGATGATCAAAAATTTTTTTAATCAAATGCATACTATAAAACTACTACTGAATAGATTACCGCAAATTTATTATATCTTATTATTAAATTTGGAATATTTTGACAGCAATACTTTCCAGTGTCTTCACTCACTGATGTTCTAAGCGCTTCAGGCAGTTACCAACCTTTCTAATGCAGCTCTTCTCTTCTCAACAAAGTCTTGCGAGCCCGTTTCCTCTTTCGCCATCTTCGCTTTTGTATTACCTACCAAACAGAGAATTACCACAGACATATTACTTCCTGTCTAAATTACCATTTACCCTATTACCCGCTATACGAGATTATCGTCAACAATATTTACCCATTATGAAATATTACAACAAGAGATTACCAAATTACCCGACTTAGCAAGGCTTTCATTCAATTCTGCAGCCAGAAAATGGCCAGTAAAAATCTACAGCAATAAAATACTAAGATGAATGAATATCAACCGACATTGGCTTACAGAAGGAGTAACATAACCTAGGTTTGTAATTTATAACTTAAACAATGACACAATGAATGCAATACAGCTAGAAAATCACACAATGAATAAAATTCAGCTAGAAAATCAGTCAGAAGATAGAAAGTGCGTTTAGCAAAAGCCAACCAGATTGGTTGATCCACATACAAATCATACGTCTCTGTATACGTTAAGCTACTTTGAACCCAAGCCATCTCAAAACTGATCAACCTCTTAGTTTCACATAGCTCATTTTAAATCTACCCAGTTTTAAATTCAATAACATAGAGCAAACCAAGTTGTAAGCGAGTAAGCAGTGAAAGAAAACACAGAAGAGAAACGAACCGACGACGTTCTTCTCGGGCGGAGGGGGGATAATCTTTCCATTGGGCTGATAAGTCTCGACGAGCTTCTCGTGAAGTCCAAGGAAGTCACTGAACCTTCGAGTTACACAGAACTCACAGCAGCGGAACAGCTTCGAGTTCGTCTACGTAAACAACAACAGCAAACATACATGTTATACCCTTGTGGTGGGGGGACACCCTTGTGGTGGGGGGACACCCTTGTGGTGGGGGGACACCCTTGTGGTGGGGGGAATTGAGAATGCTTCACAGCTCAGTAAAATCCATGGTTTGGTATAGCACAGGAGTCATTTCAAGGCTATCTATTCTATATACGACACATCAACCTGGTTTTCAATAAGTTGTTGGATGTATATGGCTTGTAAAATATAATTCCCTCACGTTGCATGCTATGCACGATATTACTATTTTACCTTATTATGCGTTTATTGTTGTTGTTTAATCACCTGATTTGACCATAATCTATTTACCATGTTTGTGCTAAGAGAATTACAAAAGAAACCTCATTCAACAGTCAGGTACTTCACATTACTTCCACATTTGTCACATAACGCAAGGGTTCGACAGCGTAAACACCGACTCAACAGTGTAAAAAGGATATCCAAATTAACCAAATGCGCAAAAGTACGGGCTGCTAGTCTAGACAGCTTACCCTAGTCGTGACCTTGTACACAATGTAGGAATTCATTCCGTCTCCAACTTTCTTGGGTTCCGACACAATTATCTCAATGGTCGTCGGGTCAACATCAAGTTCTTCCAAGTCCTCCTGATAACATCCACAACGAAAATATATAAGCTACATAAATATATCATCACTATCATAAATATATGAGCAAACATAACCATATAAGCTACCTAAGTATATAAGGTACATAAGTATATAAACTACATAAGCATATAAGCTACATAAATACATAAGCTACATTTATAGTACTTACATAAGCTATATAACCTTAAATACATCTTCAGTTTTTACATTATATAATCACAGGTATACACCAGTATGCAAAATTATAATAATTTACTGCCCAATCACAATTAAGATCAATTAAACAACGACAGTGGCAACGGAATGACAAAGAACAAACCAATGTGCTATCTGAGGTTAATCACAAGATTATTGAAACTTAGTTCATATTCAATCAATTGGTGTATTATTCATAGGATCCTTGGCTGCAAAACTGATCTGCACAAACCAAGAAATGTTAACAGAAGAAATGTTAACTGGAGACATTAATAAAGAAGTATGCATCTAATAATAACCCGGGGAAACAACTATTGGACCAACTGGTCTTCATTTAATTCTACACTCTTTTCAGAATCTCAGCTGGTTTTGTGCAATATGCTAAAGTACCGTATTGTTGGCAAATGTGAATTTCCAATCAATATCATTGTTCGTCATGACCAAATACAGATTCATGTTTACAGAACAACTACGAAAATAAACAAACTAGAGAACATGCTCATTTTGGGAATATTTCAATGTATCGCCCCAAGTGATTCGTCAACTGTGATAAACGGTGTAAGCTGATTGGTTCATTGGTCGAAGTCACTCTGTCCATTGGCTTGGCAGGAGATTCTCCTGCTAAGCCAGTAAACATGAATCTATTATTAAAAACGCTTCTTTCTGAGGAATTTCATTGTTTCACGGCAGCTGATTGGCCAGTGTGTTATAACGCTGAAACTGATTGGTTCATAGCCGCGAACTAAACCTCCCGCCTATTTGTTGATAATATTAATCTCTTCGTATCATCTTTTTCTTTAATAACGAATTACCGGTAGGCTATTTTGTTTTCCCATCACAAATCTTTTCACTACCATCCAAATCAAATTTCTTCCAGAGTTCGCCTGGACCCATAACTATATGTCAACTGTGTAAGAGAACATAATGAGCCAGTAGGGAATACACTCAAGAAACAAAGTACACAAAGGAAACATTTGAAGTAAATAAAACAATTAACTCAACAATCTCTGATTCAATCCACGCCTCTGATTCAATTCTATTTTTTTAAATCTGTGCATGTTATAAATTAATAATAATAATAATCATCATTATGAAATACCTCTTTCACTTTTCCTCCAAAGTTGATCTTGAACCTCCGGTCATCATCCTCATCCTTGACGTCATCCGTGTCCAAGCTCTCGGTGACCGCAGGGGCGGTCGGGTACACCTTTGGTCTTGCCGCCGGAATAGGCAGTGCGGCGGCAGCTATGTGTGTGGGAGGTGACTCGGCGGCTTCCAAGGGCGACGACCCCGCCGGCGATGTTTTCAAGTCCTCCATCGAACGCAGCACCTCCGACTTTGACTCCAGGGGAATATCACGGTCCAACGCATCGCTGTTCGATTCTGTGTCGGATTTAGTGTCCACGGAAATGTCCGGAGTACCGGGCTTCGCAGAGACTTCGGGTTTGTCCGCAGGAGCAGGCTTTGAGATTTCTGGCTTCTTTGCAGGCAGAGCAGGCTTAGAGTCGGTCGACTCTAAATAACAAGAAGTAACAATGCGCTCAATTAACCTAGCACCGTTAGTACAAATAGGCTACATTAAATCACAAAAGTCATCAACAGTAATATGCATGTACCATTGTACTGTTGAGGACGATAAAAACAATCCAAAGATCTTTGAACCAAATCAACCACTCGAATGTTTTTCTACAATATATTCATTTCATCAAAAATGACATAAAATAGCATTAGAAAAGAGTGACACAAATTGCAGTACTAAACTCAACAGGCTAACAGATTTTATGTCAGCATTTAGTTTCAATTTCTTCATATCTGGTCGCACACAATCCATCCACTTTCGATTCTTTTTATTTATTTATCACCGTACATTACATCATTAAAGCATTCAATAAATTACAAACAAGCCATGGTTGTAATAATATGGTATATAACTATTACCTTATAAACTTTAGAATAGTTATTACTGATAATAAAATAGTTACAACATAATCTGTAATTAGCACAATAACATATCAAACATTTTAATAAGCTTAAGGATAGAAATGATATATATTAAAGCAAGCCTTACCGTCAGCAGGGGCACTTTCTATCGTTGCCACTGTAGTAGACTTTTCATTATTATTGTCCTGATTCTAAAACAGTGACAACAGGTATCAGCTTAGTTTCAGCTTCAAACAATTACAAGCAGCCTTACACATTGAAGCCTTACATTACGATTGCAGTGGCAACGGCCAAATATTAGAGTTTCGATTTTTAAATTATTATTTTTTATTTCCGGAGGCTTAGCCTCTGATAGACTCCGCCCATGAAACAAACTGATGTATAATTATAACTAAGCTTGAAATAATAATTAAATTGTAATTCAAAATTACACTTTTGCTTCTGTAGATTAGGAGTCTTGCCCGCAATTACAAACCGGCATTTCATTCGTAAACCTTTCGCATCTTAGTCAGTGAATTAATTCGCACATTCGCATTTTACATTCACCACAAATATAGATCAGCCATATTTTAAAGTTAAACTTTAAATATCATATATAATACAAAGTTTTAAACATAATTGTGTACGAATAACATATTCAAGAATAATATATTAAGAATATTTATAATAATAAAATAAAATAACATTATTTTCATGATCACATGCTCTATGTACCTGAACGGCCGAGGCGAACAGATCGTCGTTGTCCTTATCGCTGTCCGCGTCCTCCCCGAACAGTGGAGGTGACTGTTTACCTTCTGACATCGCGCTGACCCTGACCTCACCTTGACCTGGCCCCTAACCTTTGACCTCTGACCTCGAGTTGGGAAGAGTTTGTAAAGTTAACTCGGCAGCTGTTGTTTATTATTTTATTTATTTATTTGTCTTCCTTTTAAAAACAGAACACGCCCACTTGTAACTTTTATGAAGGCCGTGAAACAGCGTAACATTACACTCAGTCAGTGCTACCACGCACTTTGTTGGAACAAAACTCGGCGGCCAGATGCTAAGAACGACCTGACAGATAGACTTTAGAATTAGATACACCTATTTTTTAATAAGTGTGCTGAATCACGTTCGGTGACTAGCTCGATAAGCTCAGGCTGTGTCCATTTATTCCTATAAATTGCTCCAATAATCTCATGCATAGCAATTAACTGTAGACTATCATAATTATAATTGCAGATGATTATGACAGTGTTCCCTAGTAGCAAGATATCGGATTTTATATTGGACCTATATTGGCCAGAAGTTTATAAGTTGGCTGAATATCTGGCCAATATTGGCGCAATATAAAATCCGATATTTTGCTGCTAGGGCAAGACCTTGAGGTTCGAGACCAAGACCAAGACCAAGACCTTGAGTCCGAGACCAAGACCAAGACCAAGACCGAAATTTTTAAAACAAAAATCCAAAATTTGATGCAAATTTAGCATTACAGTATACTGTAACAAAATAATGAAGCATTTTGAGTAGACCTATGATCTTTTATTGAAATAATGCTTCAATGATTTTCAGTTTAACTAATTTCTGTTATTATGTTTTTGTAATGCTATTGGACTTAAAATCTATGTAGAATATTATACATTAGGTTTCATCTATATTGTTTGCAAATGGATAAGAAACATTTGTAATATATCTATGTTTTGTCTAGCCAAATCTAAGTAGGAACGCTTGATTCAAAGTTATATTACGGTATAATATTTCGAAGATTTAGAACAGATTGGTATTGCATGATATGAAATATTTCTTAATTCCAAAAAC
>JAQFYQ010000880.1:0-14923 GCA_034694885.1 Buchholzia appendiculata | reverse complement strand
TACAATGAATTAAACTGTACAAACTGGCTTAGCGAAGACCAAATTGCACTTGGGAAAAAGATTTATGGCAAAGTAGCACAGTGTCCCAGGACCTCAGGTCGGATGCGTGGTGTAACGGGCTTGATTACAACCTACAGGCAAGTTTTGAGTTGTCAGCGAAGTTGAATCACGATTCCAAAGTTTAGAACTCACAGTTTTACAATTTAATTTCGAGTTATCGGTCTATCAAGCTTAACAAATGCCCGAGTTCAAAATGTTCAAATTACACGATAGAGATATAATTATTATACATTTTGTGCGTTAACTACTGCAATGAGTTTCACACCTCTTGCAAAGATGCGAAACCCCCGGTTATAAATGATTGTTGAATCATACCGGTGTCTCACCGGATTAATTGCGGTTCAGCTTTGTTTTAATTGCACAATGAATTCACCCCGTCTCTTCACCTGTTTGATAAGGTTAGCATTGTGATAATGAATGAATGGTTGGTGTCAGGAACTAAACTCGCCAATTAACTTCATCAGCACGAGATAAAAAATTGTGATTCGCACTCATATAGATATGGATGTGGATGAGCAAGGACGAAATGGAAATACTCGATGTGTGATCTTATATGAACAACTGGGGTTGGGTAAGGCTAATGCACATTACCATGAATCATGAAGACCTAGTTGGACACATCCAGTCGTAGCTCAAAAGAAACAACTTATATCAAATGATGATGACGATAGCGATGATTCACGCTGCCTATTAACTTGAGGGTATCCTGTCACACCAAATCCAGCCTACTTTATTCCTACACACATGTGTTTATATATTAACCTGATAAAATAATTAAAATGTAATCGTGATAAACGTCATAGATGAACCTGACGATGGCAATGATTATAGCATGACCGTTGTGTTCACCGGATATGTTCGACTAATAGCAACGATCAATACAGTCTCCAACAGTTTTAACACAATTAGCCAATTCTGAAACGATCTTACCGCTGCAGTTCTTTGTAGCTGCATCCAGAGTGAAACCAGGGTCGCACAAATCACACGCGCCTGCGCCATTCTCTGGACACTTATTGCAGTTGGGTGAACACGCTGAAAATGTTACCAGCTGAATGCTATAATTATGTATTTATTTATTTATTTATTTATTTATTTAATCTTTGAAACTGACAAGCATAAAGGCACACTTGCAAGACACAATATACACGATTCAATGTATGATCAATGCAACGTATAATATGCATGAGTGTCTAGTTTGCTTTTCACTGATTTCGTTGTATTGGTAAAGTGTATATTTTACTTAGACCAAGCGATATAGTGCATGGCATATGATTACAATGAGCATTCAAAACACAGATTATACACATTCGCGATAAACTCAAAACAACTGATAACGGATTATTGAATCACGGATACTTGGCTATGATCGTTCTATGCCTTACATTATGAACCGCAAACTGTCACATTTCTCAAAACTTACGAAAATGTAATAATTCAATGAATTTCTGCCGAGAACTGGTCATTTAATGATCTATTCAAACTTATGTTCATTCATAGTAGAAATCTTACAAATCGCAATCTTATGTTACGTACGAGCGCAAGTCCCAGAGCCGTCACTCGTTGGTCCGTTTTTCAGGTTATCGCACACGTCGCATTTAGATATAGTCGTACAGACCAGGCATCCTGTCTTTACTCCATCGTGATTCGCACATTCTGCAACGAATAGGTAATGCTGAACATAAATGATCAAAGTGCATTAGAACTATGAACAAATGGTACGCGGAGGTTTCGTCCCTGGTCTTTTCAACCTCGGTGGTTTCATGTCCGGTGGTTTCATTCACTATATTGTCCAACGTGCCACCATCGAAAATCACTAATTTTAATAACTTTAAACCAAATTTTAAAAAGCTAAATAATATACTAAATTGTATCAGTATCAGTAAATATTTTGTAGTTTAAAAAAAATTGAGTTGATATTTGAATACATCCAGATGTCCGTGCTCAAATATAGCTCCAATTTGTTACGCAGCTTGCTAGGCTTTATTGATTCTATCTGATGTTGAGGTTTCAGGTGAACATTCTTGCGTGCTATGTATGGTGTATTGTCCACTTAAGGCATGGCACCAGCCTTATGTGGACCATACAATATGTCACGTTGTTTTGTTTGATACTACCGGGGATGATGCCACCGGGGATAAATACTCCTGGAATGAAACCTCTCAAACCGAAAGCACATTAATTTATACCCCACACGCGTAAAGAACACCAGGTGCATTCATAATATGACGCTTTGTCCAAGAGAATTTTGTCCAAAAGAACCAATAAAGCAGCAATTACTTTCTTCGCAGTTTGTCAGATATAAATAGATCTGTTTAAAGGCTATGTCTATAAAAAAAACTCTCTATAAAAAATAACATGCTAATTCGTTTAATTAGATTACATCCAATTCACATTAATACTGTTACATAAATGTGTACAAAATATCCAATAATCGAAAATTGTCAACTCGTAAAATAGCTAAAATATGTTACTCGGGAGAATATAAATCTTTAAAAAGTCCCAAAAGTAAATAACTTGGGAGTGAAACCGCGGAATTTACAAACTTAGTGAACAATTGTATGTACTTTTATGTATTTGTCGCGATTCAAAAGTACCATTTACTTTTAAAACAATGCCATAACACAATTATAGATGAGGGAGATTGGATGAGCACAGATTACTTCATTGAATAATTTGGAAGATATAAATTATAAAATTTTCAGTTTCTTCTTCATGTAAGGCAGTTGTTCTTTTTCTGACTGGTTTTAGTAGACTGTTCCGCGCGAATGCTGTCACGTTTGTAGAGGCAATATTATGGTAAAACTCCTGCAGCATTTGCCACTTTAAAAGGTAGCTAATTCCTATATAATGTGTCAATCTACAATCCTAAAATACAACAATACTGTAGAACAGTTTGGCATAGCCTATATCTCTGTAAATTATCAGTGGAAGTTTGTGGTGTGAATCAGCAGATGAACATTAATTTTGAACTCTTTATTATTAAATACAAAAATACAATCGAGTCAAACCAATTATAAACAAAGAGAGAAACGGTATGAAATTGCATTTGAAAGTAATACATTTGCTGCATGATATGGTCAAACCTTCGCATCCAAGTTTATCAGGTCTGAATCCAAAGAACGGCACACCAGTACATTCCACACATGCTCTTGCAGTGTCGTTACATTCAGCACAATTCGGAAGTGCGCTGCATATGAACACTGTGAAAAAACATCACAACAATGCAGCGATTTGATACATCAAAATTATATTATGCAAAATCATAAGTATAGTAAAAACGAGCACCAGTGGCTTGAATATGTTTATTCAAAGAACAATCAAATGGCTTTTCATATTTATGCATTTTATATGTGTTCTCCTTAAATTTGAATCTTAAAGCGCAAAGCATATGCACTGCTGATATTTTGAACCACAGCTGGGGTTATAATTTATGTCATTTGTTATTAAACCTATCAATCAATGTCTCGCCAATATATGCATCTTGATTCGGAGAAACCTGTTGCTTGAGCAATACTCAACTAAATGAACATTCACTATTAGTGTCAGATCAGTGATGATGATGCAAGGATTATGATGATTGACATGTCTACTAGCTAGGTTCAGAAGCTGGCAGCAAGTTTTATATAAAATATGTTTTTTTATTATGCATATTTACAGTTTTATCTTTAGGTTAGCTGTTTAAAAAAATAATAGTAAAATATTATTTGGGCTTTTAACATAGACAATAACCGTCTTTGAGTATTGATAATTAAAATAAATGTATTGGTTCAGAAAATGAATCAAGCAGCGTAGTTTAGTATTTACTAAGAACAATACATTAACTGAATAGCGACATACAGGGCGTAGTTGTTTCACTGGTTGGTTGAGCGGTCGTGGATGCCGCAGTCGTCGGTACTACAAACCAGACAAATAGTTTGTTTAATTGAACACACTCAAGTGAGCATGTTAGTGAGAACACGCATCTTCATTTAATTGTGGTGATACAGTTTAACCCTAATTTGTTTTATAAATGTACTTGCACTTCATTGCAACGTAAATTGAAACGTCTATTGAAACGCAAATAAGGATTAAAAGTCACTGACTTAATTGTTCTGCCATATTCGGAACAAAATGCTACGGAACATTTATGCAGTTTGCATTCCACTTTGGAGAAAACATTATTTGCTGAAATAAACGTTTAGGTCTGATGCTTTTCATCACCAAACTTCATTCTCGCACATCCAGCAGAAAAAAATATGTGCATTGCATATCTGTATCAAACTGACAGTGTGTGGTCACAGGCAGAAACGTATTCTCAACATATTTGCTGAAAATAGACCGCCATTGAGAACTGCAATTGAATAGCTCTTTTCATTGTAGGTCAATTGCTACTATTTACTGCTTTCCAATATTATACTCATGGCACAAATAGCCAATTATCATTATTTATCAAACGATAACTCAAAGTTCTTATCCTTCTTCATTGGCTATTTGTTCTACTAGTTCAAAGATCGTTCATTCGTCGACATATTTGTTTATTATATTGTTTATATTATCAACACACATTAACGGACAACGGTTCACCTAATCTTATATGTCCGCTAATTATTGGCATAAAACATAAACTCATTGTTTATTCAGTGGCTTGAATGTTGCATCTTGTAGACTGGTTCAACGTAAGATAATGGTTAATGAGTAGCGACTTACTTTCACTGCAACTCTGCGTGGCTTCTTGATACGCAAATCCTTCTTGACAGAAACCTTCGTCGCATTTATCTTTATTCGTATTACAGAATATACAATTTGGACCGCAAGCTGCGTATGAAAAAAAAACACAAAAACATCACATTATACTTCACATGGGTATACTCAACGATATTATAATCAGAATAACAACATTTGAAGGTCAAATAACATTTATATTGCTTGACATCAAAATTCTTTTATGGGCTAATAATATTTGCATAGGTCTACCATTGTATGCCTATTAATTCACAGCCATCATTAATAAGCATAACATCGTTCATAGTGAGTATCCGAAACGTGAAAACAAGTGTAGATTAATATTCAGGTAAAAACAAGGCAGTTCAAATGTAAACTAAAGAAATAAAGGTGTGGCAATAAAATGGATTGTGTTCTAGCACTTGATGCTATGTTAAGCATGCACACAATGGGTGAACACAATGCACACTGCACTGTACACTGCACTACACATTGCATTGCACATGGGTGACGTTTCGTTGCCGGTGTTAACACCGGTGTTCACCGAAGAAGCGTACTCTTATGGTACAACTGGTCGCCATTAATTGCACAATCATAATTGCAAAATTATGCGTCATCAGTTTTAAAGCCAAACTGATTAAATACCAACAACTGCTCGTGCATGACAACGCATAGAAAATGAAAGTTAATCTACGTAAATAAATATGCTTTATTCCACTCTTGCGCTCGAAATGAATTGGTTTTTGCAATACATATGACGAAAAATAACTCGAGGATCCGATTGACGATCAAAATTCAGAATAACAGTCAGCAGATAGCCGACATAAAGTAAGTTCATCACCGAATTATGCCAAAAGCAAAGCATAACAATTTGCAGTGTGTTTAATTCACATTTGCGTTTGCATGAGCAAACTATATAGAACTAACCCACAACCAAATGTTGATCATTACGAAATAGTGCTTGTGCTGAAATAAGGTAAGGCGATGAAATGTACAACCTCGTACAACCTCGTATATACCGCGAGGTTGTACCGCGAGGTTGTACCGCGAGGTTGTACCGCGAGGTTGTACAGCGAGGTTGTACCGCGAGTTTGTACCGCGAGGTTGGTCACATGACTAATTGCACTTTCCATGAAGATCAGAAAACTTACGTTTGCAGACTGAAGGCGGTCCCGTTGTGGGGTCCACGTAGAAACCAGGCGCACAGTTCGTACAGACCGAGCCGTCAGCGCCACCACATATATCGCAGTTCTGTGTCACACAGGCTGTCAAACAAAATAGAAATCATTGAACATTAAACGTTTAATTGATGCCGCACCTTGACACTTAACATAGAAGCACTCCATGTTGAAATATAAAAAATCAATACTTGATGCAATGCAATGCGATATTTTGACTAGAATACCTGTCATCATCATCATCGTTTATTTAAAACAGAAAACAGATAGACAATGCTATTCTGGATATAAATTTTACCCAGGCATAACTCTGTTTATGGCTACCAAAGAAAGCGATTGCCTATATGACTGGTCGCCTTTCAGGTCAAAATCAATTCAGTTACTTCAAACAGGTACACTTGTATACTAATACCAAATTTTACCATAGAGAGAATAAGATAATTTACATTGTAATCAAAAAGACAAACATAAACATATACAGTATATCACAAGAAGTCCATACTGAAACCATAGGCCTACAACAAAAATGTAGTGAATACAATATTAATTAATAATAGTGTTTGAATAATATAATATATCCTTTCATGTAAAACGCCTTTTACATTTATAACAGTTTAATTATCAAACATCTAGTTAAATATAAAATTAGTTTTGTATCAAGCTCGGTGTTAGACAACGGCCGTAGCTACATATATTAATTTAGTGTTCCAAACTTTTCTAGGCCACCTCGAGATTAAAAAAATAATGTAATTCAATTTAGGGGTTTCAAATCTCCACTCCCCCAAAATGGCCCTGGCTACGGCTCCGTACTCATGAAGTGTAAAATAATGTAGTCTTGCAACTTCATGCAAGTAAACACACATTTTTAACTCTACAACTATATTTTATAAGCTAAGTGATAATCAATTGGTAACTTTGACTCTGCACATCTCTGATCGGCCAAGAAGATCATCCTACTTTATCCTTGCCAAAATGGGAAGGACTCAATTATGCACAAGTTGCATGCAATGTGAATGTAATACTATCTGTCCTATCTGGGAACCGACCCTCGCCCGTTTTGAACTGATAGCATGTTAATGCGAATTGTTGCCTGCTAGACCATAGCAGAACACATTAGAAGTATAAATCAAAAATTATCCCTCATTAGGCCAAATGTATTTTATTGTCTCTAAAAATCTGTTTGATGCATATACGATGCGATACTATTACGGAAAACAGCACCAGCTTTGGTCAGGTGTATGCACAATCCAATACATATGCATGTACTATACATATGCATGCTTACGCATACGCATACATACATGTATATTATATATGTATGTATGTATTATATATGTCTCTTTTGACTGGGATGCTTTTAATTCATTTTCAGTCGGAAGCTTTGAGTCTATAGACCCCACATCAGCCTAGGTGATCTGAAATTTGCCTCAGAAGGCAAGTCTCAATCGTACACACGTGGCGTGCAATTTCTAGCTAATTCTGTCGTGGATGCAAACCTTAATTGGGAAACAAACTTTGAAGGTTTAAACTGCAGAATTACTATCGCGGGTTACTATCTCCATTGTAGAATAATAGAATAATGGCAGTAAAATAGAAAAATCCCTAATTAACCCAATTACGTTTACTCTAATCTCGCTGATCTTTTGAGGTAATCATGATGCAAAACGTTAACTGAAATAAGTAATAGTATCGGTCAGGTTGGTTGTAAAAGATAGAACAGACCTGCACACTCCTTGGCAGCGTTGTCGAAGTATGTGCTCTGACAGGCGTCACACTTGCCAGCTCCTGCCTTTCTACACGTTCTGCAATTCGGTGAGCAAGCTACGGCAAACAACATTGAAATATCATTTAGCAATACGTCAATAAATATAATATTAGGGCGTTCGATCAAGTAACATGATAATACTAAATTAAAATTAGAGGTGTATGTAATTGAATAAAACACTAGCAGACTAAATACTGTATGTTACAGTTCAATCACTAGTCAAATCTGGTCACAAGTTGTTCCAGCAAACTTCAAAGCTTACACTAACCAGATAAAAAAAATGAATGTCAGGGTTTTCATACGTATGCGTGTATGTATGTATCGTTTCTTTTCATATGACTTCCGTCACTGACACACCTAAGCGCATATGGTTTGCATTTACATACAACTTGCAAACAGTACAGAGCTGTATTCATCGATGCAAGTGCTGCGATGATAAATTTGATCAATAGAGCAGAAACTACGGACGTGAATCATAGATACAATAAAGTAACCCAGCGTCAACGTTATTGACTTAGTGGCTACTAGTCTCGTATACATACGCCGTATCTCATCGTTTCAGTTTTTGCTTATATCATGTTCATGTCATCTCCATCACTCACACTGGCACAATAACTGACACTCACCTCTGCAAGCCCCAAGATCAGTGAAATCCGGACCGATAGGTGGTTCTGATTGTCTGCATCGCTGGCAATTTTCTGGCGTTGGACAAAGTTCACATCCTTCTTTGCAAGTGCCTGAATAAAATAAACGAAATAATAACTTCTTAAAAGAAGCCGGAATGTTGTCATGGTTAACCCGACTGCTTAATATAATTTCATTTATCGTACATGTTTAGTTGTTTACCCACTACGAATAATTCATAAAGACTTCTAGTAAATACGAAATGAATTAGTAACGGTAAATATATTGTATATATTCGAGCAATATATATATATATATATATATATATATATATATATATATATATATATATATTGTATATATATATATATATATATATATATATATATATATTCATCCAAACGACACTAACGGCAAGCAATGTTTATGGATTATAGCTGCTTTATGGCAATCATGTTACGTTTGTAAGAAATACTAGTCAACCAACTTGTATTAAATTACATTTCTACAAATTATGCTTGCAAAATTAACCGGATAGGAGAATCTCTTGCTGATATCCTGTAAATGAAGTAAGTGCTGATATTGATTCTAGATTCTGATTTTAGATATGTTTTGTAGTAACATGTATATCAGATTTACCACGATGCGACTTCATGCTGACATCTTCAGTCAGCGGGTTTTTCGTTCTTGTGCATCAACCATGCAATCAATGTGTGCGCTTCAACTGCGCAGTTTAGCGCTGAAAAATATCAAATGTGAAATTAACCTGGTGCTCCTGTAAACGGAGCCCTGGTGGTGCCTGCAGTTGTGCCAGCAGATTGACCAGTTGCAGCGGTTGGTCCAGTCCCTGGAGTACCGGTCCCTGGACTGCCACCGGATGCAGTAGTAGTAACTGGGCCTGCAGATGTGGAAACTCCTGTTGTACCAGATGGTATTGACGAAGGATCTACAAGCATAGTAACATGGTTGTTAATCTGAATAAGTAGGATGATACTGTGTAATCTTCAGTTGAGTTTTCGCGCGGCAATAATCATTACCCGAAGTGCATCGATTACTAAACATCCGATTGAGATTCTGTACTGCCACAATATACTTTCCGTAAGATTAATTAGCAAATATTGAAATCATATTTGAACCATTCAATTTCTTGAAATGAAGCACACACTCAACTATTCTTAATGTACTCAACTAATTATCTATCGAAACTGTCCATGGACTCCGTTTTTCGCTAGTTTCACTTCCGAATTGCACAATTTTATTCAAAATAATTTTATTTAATTTTATTCAATATGCATAACTTTTACAAAATTGTAAATTTTGATACAGAAATAACAAGAAATGTTGTGTTAGAGACGCCAGACTCATCTTGCTTTGTGCGTTATAGGTTTATATGTTGGGAGCCCGACGTAAAACCAGTAGTATGCTGATCTGTTGAAGTCATACGAGCTTCAATACGGCACAGTACGTTATACGGATTGTCAGTTCATCTGGTTACTGCTAACATTATTCACCGTTAATTAAACGGATAGGGGCGCATCTATTGAGGACTCGAGCGCGCCATGAAATAGATCGAAAAGATTAAACCCAAACAATGTCATCAAACTGCTAATGGATGTCTTCTGAACAATTATTATGGACAATTATAATTGTCGAACGCCAAACTTTACCCATAAGTTATGATGTATTTTATCTCTAGCTGCTTGCTTTCTATTGTTATCGCTTTGTTATCGAAAATTAAATTGACGATACATATAGAAGTATATCGAATAATGAACTGGAATGCAAAATGCCGTTTTCTGAAATGGCGTAGTCTTTAGTCTTCAGTGTTTCTGAACTGTTAATGTTGACAATAGCATTATTCTAACGTTTACCCCCTCCCCCCTCCCCATATAAAGGGCCGTGCGACTAAACAGGAGGATTGAATGTCAGTTTAATTGTTCAATGGATTGAATGTTATCCATCTGAAATCCGATATGTTAGATTCAATTACGTTGTTTTGCTTACGTTTTCATTTTACTCTGAAAGCTTACATCTTACAATTCGATTTGTGGGATAATTAACGAACATATAACAAAATTATAAAAATACAAATTATTTTGTAAATAAACTAATGTTTACTTACGAACACAGACGTTATCTGCTGTCAGAATGTACGGGCTGGCACACGAATCACACTTTCCAGCTCCGTTTAGACGGCAATCAGTACAGTTCGCTCCGCAAGCTGGAACAACAAATTAATTATTAGCATCACCCTACAAATACTCAGACAGAAGAATGCATACTTATCCAGATATATTTACATACTGACGAGTATAGATGTTCAACCATACATACATGTACATGTACAATAATGTACATACAGCATACGGTGCAGACATGAATGTATATAAACATAATTGAAATAAAAATTAAATAAAAGTACGAAGAATGTAACTGAGCCGTACACCGGATTCGATATTTAACTTAGAGCAAAATGTTCACAAAATGTTCGTAGAAAACTCACGTGCACAGCTGGCATCTCCGTTCATCGTCGGACCTTGACTGGAATCTTTACACACATCACACTTTGTAATGTTTCTACATTCCGAACAACCAGTGTTTTGATTCAGGGAATTCTTGGCACAATCTGCACAATAAATGCAAACAACAATTTTACATTAATATTTACAAGAATAATATTTACAAAAGCACTAAATTCGAACATATCATTGGAAACAATTTGACTGTCAATCATAATGCTATCAACTGCATTGCGTGAAAATGATTGCAATTGCACCATAGATTTAATAAGCAATAAACGCTTCAGATAACATTGCAACCAAGAGTTCATGCGCAACATTATATTGCTATGGTCATTTCTAACCCGAACGCTTACGCTTAGTTATATTTAGTTATATTTTCTTATATTTTATTAATGCATAAGTACATAGTTTGACATTAACTACCTATTATAGGTTATTAAAATCAGATTAAAAAAACTTAGGAACTTCTACATAGCTGCCCAAAGCACAAGGTGTAATATTAAATTAACACCGTAGATCTTTAATTAACATTGTATTGATATCAATTTATGTTAACTATTTCCTAGGCAGTTGACTCTCCAAACACACCAGCTACTCGGAATTTAACAACGATCCATGATTAATAGTTTCAGTTTATAACACACATCGGTGCTTGGATCTAAGTGCATACAGTTCTCTGCGTACGCTTGTCGTGGTCCCCTTTTTACCCATAACAATTATTGGAACGCACATTATTCTGCCTAAACTTAATGTCATCTCTGACATGTGTCATTTCTTGGTGTATCCTCATGCTTTTACGAGTGGATATAATTGTAAAAAAGTAAATAAAGTACTATTCCCTATTGATCATTGCAGATCTCAAGTTCAAGAACGATGTACATAAAAACCTTATCATGATATTTCAATACTTTCGTTCGAAGATAGCGATCAAAGGCTAGGGGAGACAACAAGCGTAAACCATATCAATCCATGCCTCCAGTTCCAGAATGATAACCACTAGCATTGGACCAATTGCAATGCAGCCACCGAACACATAAACGTTGCTGATATTATGTGAAACAGGTTAGATCTGAAGACAATTTGATCGACCTAATCCTAGGAAAAAGAGACATACAATTTCGATAAGAATCAGCTTAAATAAGATGCCGCTTCTTATACATCAAAAAACGAACCTTCACAGCCATCTTTATTTGGTCTAAATCCGAAAAGTGGACTTTGCACGCATTGATCACAGGTGCCGTCACAGTTGACGCAGTTCGGTAGACTGGAGCAATTGATAGCTAGCGAACAATCATACCAATATTTTTTTTTAAACTAAAGACATTTCTGTAAAAAACATATTATAAACTTTCATCTGAAATCGTTAAATAAATACGCTAGTTCGCTATGTTTTACGTGCACCACTAAGTAGCACAGAAATAATATCGACGCCGATATAATGGAATCGTTTATCACTTGAATCCATTATTTTAAAAATTAATAATATTTAAATTTTCAGTCAGTTAATAGGACTTAGAGAGAACATCAATGGCATTGCAGTCAGGTTTGTAGCCAGGATTTCATTTAAGGGGTTTAATTCCAAAACTTCACCATGTACTACCTTTTTTCAATAAATATTTATGTTTGGGGATGATTTTGGACTTTAAGCAAATTTTCAATGACCTTTCACAAAATAATTCTTAAAACATAATAAATAAATAAACATGTGCAGGCAGGGGCTTGAATTCCGACCACCCACACCTAATTATGGCCTAATATATAAATAGAAAACTAAATACATACGACATGGATGTGACAAAATGACGTCGATTGAACTCAATAAAATAAAAACAAGTTCAACGACACAATACAAATGCACCGTGAAATTGAAAAGGTAACAATTTTCATTTATGTTACGTGACATTTTATATAGTATTCGCAAGAATCAATTTATTGAACAATTAACTATCTCATTATCTTGCTTCTGAAACATAGTAAGCATTCTAATAACAGAGCACAGTTTGTGTTAATGACCCGTGCGTGGTATGTATACGGAATTGAATGCAGTGCTACAATTATTGAAAGTTTCTTAAGTTGACGTCCTTCTTCGTTTCTAGGATTGTTGAATCAAAATAAAATCTGATTATTGCATCATTGAACCGACCTTGTGTCGTAGCTTGAGGAATCGTAGACGCAGTGTTTGCAGTCGAAACTTCAGACCCTAAAATAACAGTGATCTTAGACTTAGTCATCATTTAGAGATTCTCAACTATTATGTAAAAGTCATCTTCATCCAAAATGACTTTTGTAAATCATATTCTCATACCAATATGTGTTTTGAATCTGCTAGTACATGTTTCTGCTTTATGCGCATTAAATACATAATATAGTTTTAAAGATTTATAATCTGTTACAATTGATATTCAAACTGAACATAATCTTCGCTTTTATAAAGCAAATTTCGTATTGCGGATACGATTTGAAGCGTGAAGTTATGTTGCGTCGAAACATTGATAGCAAATCAGCTTGAGAAAAATATGCAGCCTTCACATGTCTTTATTAACTATAGTCTCATTGCACATATTTACGTAGCAATCGTATATTTTTGAATTAAAACCTTTAGAAGTTACATAAATTGTTGCTCTACTATTCCTGTTTGATCTTATGCTTGTTCAGATTTTCAACAGAACATCGCATCATACGTCGTCACGCGTCGCGTCACGCGTCGCGTCACGCGTCATGTCACGCGTCAAGTCACGCGTCAAGTCACGTGTCAAGTCACGCGTCAAGTCACGCATCAAGTCACGCGTCAAGTCACGCGTCAAGTCACGCGTCAAGTCACGCGTCAAGTCACGCGTCAAGTCACGCGTCAAGTCACGCGTTAAGTCATGCGTCACGCGTCAAGTCACGCGTCAAATCAGATCATATATCCTAATATGTCAACGTCCTAGTTAAAGAACAGCTAGAATTGTTTCATTATTTTTTCGAAGAGTTTATTTGATGTCGCAACACAATCAAAAGTATTTTACAAATTCAAGTATTCTCAATCTGAACAAAAAGAGCTCAATATTGAAATGCAGCGCTCACCCCCAGGGGCAGTAGATGTTAAAGCTCCAGAAGCAGTAGAACCCGTATCAGACGCAGCAGAAGCGGCTGATGCAGTTGTAGGACCTTGAACAAAAATGTAAACAAAATTCATGTGTGTAATGACTTAAAGATAGAAAATATTAGGTGTACAAAAATTTAACAAAGCTTGAATCCACGACATTTGAAATTACAGCCTGACAGAAAAGGAAAAAAACTTTGAGCACAGAACATGCATCACATATAACGTTAAAGCTAATATAATGAAGCGTCAATAATTCAAACAAATAGAAACAAATGTCACATACAAAAACTAGTAATGTACACGTACAGAAGAACATCAGGTAAAACACATGGCTGAAAACCATCAGAATATATTTCAAAATGACATTATAACATCTATTATTTTGAGACCCGGTACTTAATACAAGTATTTAAGAAGATGATATTCTGGTAAATGTTAATGTTGTGCGTATTGTTTTCATTATTTTGCTCAAAATCGTTTCAAATCAATAATATTGTCGATTAACAACAATGAGTAATATCATCAATGCTCTGTTAGCGATCACATCGTTGTTCATTTCATCCAGACAATTGTGTTCCAAATGAGCCCCAATATATAGTCATCCAATCAGGGTGCAAAACTGGAAATCGCAGTGCAGAAAATGCACGAGTCTGTCGCAGTTCACTAGGTCACAAGGAAAACAGTATGTGTGACCGATAGTTTTCGAAACATGGATTAGTTTACATGGAAATAATATTCCTAAATTGTACAGATTAAAGACAGCAAACAAATGTGTTCATAAGTATTGGTTACCTGTGCCTGAAGAAGCAGTCGTCGGTGCAGCTGAGGTGGTAGGCGGACCTGATTAAACACATCAATTGACATTACGTTCGTCATTATTGTGATCCAAAATATTAACTATTATTCTTGTCAGTATTATCACTATTTTAAAATCATTCTGTCTATTATATGTCAATGTCTGTGTGCTCCGATCGGCTGCAAAGCA
>JAQFYQ010000879.1:0-14932 GCA_034694885.1 Buchholzia appendiculata | reverse complement strand
ACGCCAAAGTGGGATGGGCTGTTTCTCCTATGTCAGCCGTTATTTTATTGCATTCTCCATCTTCTTATTATAAAAATCTTTGGTTTAGACAACAGACAGACAGACAATGGCTGGACAGCAGCCAGGTACACAGACAGAATGTCTGGACAACAGACACACACAGACAAAATGCCTAGATTATCTAGACTAGATACAGAGAGAGACACAGACTCACTAGCTGGTGTACAATCTCGCGCAGAGAAACACAGAAAATCATTTAGAGTACACAGAGACACAGAGAGATAGAGACACAGACAGATAGAGCGACAAACGCACAATTCAGAGTACAAAAGTCACAGACACAGATCACTCAGAGTAAAACAGTTACACATAAGCACACAGATACCCAGACAGACAGCATCCAGTTAATCAAAACACACGAAAATCTGTTCAATCGATGACAGCTACAAATAAATCATAGTATTGGTTTGGAACTATGCTACATGCTTCAGACAGGTTAAAAGTTTTAAATGTCTCAAACCCTGTGGTGTGCTTGGCAAGATGAGCAGCGGTTGCTGGCGTCAAGGAAGGGCATCCAGCTCTAAAACATTGCTTCAATCAAAATCCAAAATGTCTAATAAACCTATGATCTTCAGAGTTTGATCACAGTAAGTGTGCTTTTCAATAATATTCTTTTGTTATATAGAGGACAAATTTTGGCGAAGTCCAACCATATTTAATTAGCCATAGTGATCGTTGTGGACAATGCCAGGCTGGACGATAATTACACTGATGAAGATGACAATATATCAAGTAAATAAATCATACTTTACAATCAATACAAATAAGTGGCATAGAACATGAATTATCTAATCTCATACAAACTTTAAAATGATATGCTGTGAAACTCCAAATGATTTTAAAAGTGTTTAAGACGTTTTCTTTACTCACACATATAGCACCAGTAGCACGACATTCTGGAACCGTGCCAAATTCACGAACGAATTCAAGAGCAGATCAACGAGAAGAAGAAGGTATTGTATGTAGAGTATGGGACGATATCTGTCGACTAACATTGCATAAATTGCACAACTATGTCAGATCTACGTTCCAAAACAGATATCAGCATAATCTAGTTTCCGTTGCATAAACCTGTATCATATCTGCAATCAATACATACACACGCGTTACAATCAGTGTAGATAATCACATTGAGATAACTCTCAGAGACGAAGATTATTTAAATAATTGTAATTATTTGTATCAAAAATCAATAATATTAAAACACATAATTTTTTATGCTTATTATCATTTTATAGTCATTTCTAAAATGGCAAATTCTAATAAGTAGCAATGAGCAATGATTATTCGGTTAACCTTTATTTCAGTACACTGCATGGGAAACTGCAATGGTTACGGTACGTTTATGATTGGTGTCAGGGTTATAAGTCAGGGTTTGGTTAGGGTTAGGGTTAGGATTGGGCTTATAGAATTTCGCCAGCCTTAAATTCCCAAAATTTAAAACCTATTTCATTATTTTTTTAACACGCAGGCCTACCTGTTGATTCTTTCTTTCGTGTACTAAAGTGAGGAAGAATTATCCTTAAATTCATTTTCTGTAATTGTATTGTAAAACAATTATTGTCACACTGGACTGAGATATGTGATAATTTTATTAATAATTTTTGTACTATTTTGTGGATTAAGCATATAATATACTATATGCAAAGCATCTTTAAAGTATGTCAATAATAAAAAATTAATGATAGCAGCAAATAAATAATAAACTAAATTAAATATTAAATTGTATCAAACAGATTTGGTTCTTCGCTAACTTAATTAATTTCAATGTTTTGTGATTTGTTGCTCATGTGAATTGTGCATCCAAATTTGATTATAATAAAAAGAGCTAGTTTAACTAAAATTGGAATAAAATAAATAAACAACAACATAAAAAATAAAATAAAATAAAAACATGTTTACACTCGCTGTCTCTTTAAATGGTCGCCATGGCAAATGTAAACATCTCAATACTTTTTCGTTTTTACATCACGACTTTGCGTATGATTTGAAATGTGATCTGAGCAGGTTTTTTTTGCAAAATTGAGTTAGCAGCGGAAAATTTTATCTAGACACCCGTAATTACCTTTATACTTAGCAAGAACGACTTATCTGCAGTCTAAATGCTTCATCACCATGTTCATTAGAGCCTTATTTTCAGGCAATTTTTTTAGCATGCAGATTTGCACTAATTTTTGTGAACACCCGAATATACCATCACTGAAAAACTCAGTTTGCTCATAAATGCATTCAATACCGTCCAGTGATGTAGTCAAGGCATTTTCTCCAGGCCAATGCATGACAAAAGGCATTTGAAAAATTGGTCCAGGTGGTACGTACGTGTCTCAAAGGCATCCTTGAGGCAAGGCATTAAGGCCAAGGACTACGTACATCACTGATACTGTCTACAATCTGTTCGAAGAATTAATTGCACGTTCCAATTTACAAACAGTTTCCTGGTAGGAAATTATTAAATGTCGAGATTCTTAGGAAGCTAACACAGTGCACGTGGATATATTTTATAAAGACGTCATTTTATTTTTCGTTCTATTTTGATTAGCTTGAAATTGAAAATATAAATAAATCAATTAAGGCAATTAATTAAAGTGAGACACTGATCGAGCAACTGAGATCGAGTAAAATGTAAAATTAATAGAATGCAGTAATTTGATCATCGATTGCGACGGTTAATCGTACTTTTTTCTACATTTAAGAAATCGTTATGCAGATTTTTCAATTTTACTACTACAATTGCCATCAGACGTACACGGATATGCTCAACGCAGTTATTAAGCTGCGAAAATGAATTTTATCAGATGTTGAAGACAAGTGAGTGACATATTAATGTTTATAGTAAAATTTAAAGTGTACAATATTCTGAATTATACATATAACAATTCGCAATATAACTAGTTATCGACAGATTTTTGACGGAAATATTTGGTGTCAAAATACTGACAAGCTGCGTTGCTGCAAAGATATGCAACGAAAAACATTTTAACACAACAACACAACGCTGGTTTGAAAGATTGCGGAATAAGCGCGCTGCAGAACATGTGGAAAAAGATGGTGCATGAACATGAGGAGGGCCGAGAAAAGATGGACGGAAGAAACGAGGACGTGGTGGACGAGGAGGGACGGGACGAGGTGGACGAGGCTGTTGTGATCAGGTTTGCACAGAAGTTAGCCGTCAATGAGCCTCGCTACCGCGGTCAGGCCGTCAAGAAACTCAAGCGCTGGCTGCAGAAGAGATCGCAGTCCGGTCAGTAACTGTCCGGGGCTTTTTTATAATCCCCCGTTTCACATCTAATCATTGTTATCTGTTGTACTGTTTTATTTCATATTTAATTGACTCCTAACATACATACATCACATCCACATAACATACGCACATAACAATAACATAATGGGTGATCCTGCAGTTTAGCTCACACATGGGAAAAAAAGCTAAACTGCAGGATCACCACATAATGACATATTGATTTTGTTTTGATTTTGATTTGGAAAAATCTGAGGATTATAATATCAAAATTAGTCGCCCTAATACTTGTACAATTTTTGTAATGTCTTGCTTCAAGATGACTGACTTACTTACTTACTTAAAGATTATATAGTAGGACGAAAGTAATGAGATCATGCGAGTTCAGTTCCCCTCTGTCTAGTTGTTTTTTTGTATTGTGAAAATGTCGAAGTGTTTTGATTAGTTTTTATTGTGCTTTATCTTTAGGCGGTTTCACTGAAGACGATTTCATGAAGTTATGGAAAGGACTTCATTACTGCATGTGGATGGCTGACAAGCTGTTGTTCCAGGTATATAGTATTTTTAGGGGCTTAAATATAGAGTCAAAATTAACTTGTATTTGTATTAGCTTGCATAGTTCGATGCAGTGTTGAATTGTAAAACAATATTGCAAGTTCTTAGATGTTGAATGTGGTGCAATACCCAATTCTAGACTATTTTTTATGACGAAGCTGAAATAGAGAATTGTAGATGAAATGCAGAGTTTGCTGAATAGAGGGTATATAATATTCGTGAACATTACCAGTAGATTTTATTGTAACGTGACTTGTATTGTGGACTCGGAGCCTCTAACTAGTAGCTAACTAGTGTTTCGGCTGTTGAAATCGACCTTTATTAATTTCAAACTGAAAATAGTGCCTTAAAAGTGAATTGAAATTGTAACAGTGAATATATTACAACTTAAATATTACTGTTCACGGTTGTTCTTTAATTATTTGTTTTACATTGCTGTAGGAAAGTCTTGCTGATGAGTTGAGTTCTCTGGTTCATTGTTTCCCTGAACCCGAGATGGCATTCAGATTCATCAGCGCATTCTTCCGCACGGAGGCGCGCGAGTGGTTCGGCACTGACAGGCTGCGGCTAGACAAGTTCATGATGGTACGTCATGATTGGATGCATTCCCTTTGTGATGGTTACACTCAATATTCTTGTACCTACGGTGCTTAATTATGTGCGGGAGTTTATTATTTTTTAAAAGCATTTTGGTTTAATACGTGAATTGTTGATTATAGTGTATGTAATGTATTTTGATGTTTGTTGTGTGATCCCTTTGCTCTTTTGATGTTGTCAGATTTAGATGAAAGAATGATTTGGGAAATAATCTCTGTAGAGTATTTAATATTTATTCTGTGGAATCAATTCGGGATGTGAACGTGTTAGTTGTATTTTTGAACATCTTTGATTAATAAATTCAGTTTGATTTCCTTTGTTCATTTTACTGTTATCGCTACATGGAAAGAATTTCAGCTCTTGTTCATGCTGCTTTTGTTCATTGCTACTTAAATATTACTTTAAATAGCATTTTTACAGTTTAAAAGACAACATTTCATTCATGTAAAATATAATGCAAGTGATGCATTAATTGTTGTGACAGTTATTGTAGCCACATGATGTACTGTGTTTGCATTAGCCGCTGCAAAGCGGCTCTGATGACATGTATTCATCACTCACCGATCTGATGGCTAATTGTGTGCCTGCCTAGAATGTCGTTTTTACTTGTACGTGTGACTGTTAGATGTTGTGATTTAGTTTTATATTTCTCTAGTTATTGTTTAAACCTTTGTGCCTTGGTCAATGGTTATAGTTACCATCATTTTTAATGATAAGATTATAAATGTTGTGTATGCCGAGAAGTGCATCCGGATATAAATCGTCTGCTCATTTCAGCAAAAGTGGTGATGAAATACTTGCTCGATTTTCAAATATGTAACAAATGAGCACATTTATTCAGGTGAGCCTGTTCGGTTAAGTTCTCGATATGATAGCAAAAATATGGCAAAATATGTGACTGATTGCATTAGTGGCAGATAGACGCCTTTAAAAATTGGGGGGGGGGGGATGATTGCGGTGATTGTTCATCAATTTATTACAGGCAGAGTGCATAATATACATACTCTTTGTTTTGTCTGTAGTAATTGATGTGAGTAGGCAGTATATCTTTGTTTACTTACATTTGTCGTCATATTTGGTAGTGCTCGATTCGCCAAATGTTTTTATATATTATTTATTTTGATGTCTGTTTGCTGTACATGATGTTTTTGAATGTAGCCACATGATGAACTGTGTTAGCATTAGCTGTTCTAACAGCTTTGATGACATGTATTCATCACTCACCGAGCTGATGGCTTGCAACATTTCCTCTCAAGCAGTTGACACATGTATGCGACTGTAGTGACTAAGGAGTTGTGCTAATCGCTTGAGACTGTAGTTTTGTGCGTATGGTTTATTCATAATATTGTCAATTGTTGTTTTTGATTTCTGTTTGTGTAATCAGGGCCTACAATCTCTCTCTGCAGCCAGTATGTGGGGAGAGAGGAAATGTTGGGTATTGAGGAGGGGAGTTGTGGGGAGGGGGAGATGCAGGCAATTGCCACCTTCCAAGCATAGACAAATTCCCCCCAGGCTCAAAAAGTACCTTCTTGTAATAAAATAATTGCAGTCTATATGATTGTATGTTATGGACATAAATTATACCATAAATGTAAGTTATGGCCTAAATGTAGATATTTTAGATTTTTGCTGAGCTAAATATATGATTAATATTGTGTTCATTCATTTTTCTATATTTGTTTTGTTATATTTTACTTATTGTTTTGTTCAAATGTTAGTTGATACGAAGAGTGCTGAGACAAAGTTTGGTGATGCTGAAGCAACAAGATTGGTCAGAGACTCACTTGGTTCGCTTCGCTGACGTACTTCACTCGACAGTCCTGAACGGGACGAACGACCGTATACCCGACGGAATGAAATTCCATCTCATCGATATATACCTGGACGAGGTTGAACGAGTTGGCCTTGATGAGGTAAGTTATATTTGGGGATTGATTACTTGCTGTGATGGTAAGTGACTATAGAGCCGCAACGTGCCAAGAATAGAAATCAAAATTAATTTATTAGCAACGATTTTGATGTCTGAATGGGAATGTCATTGTAAATTCTTAACAACAGCGACAAAGAGAATGAAATGTTGAATGACATAGCATTCATTAGTTGTATCTATTGATTCATGTTTTGCTCTGTTATTGGACTTGAGCAGGCTATGTAGCCAGTTTTTATTGCATTATGATTGAGATTTTGATATTGAGATAGTACAAGAGTTGCTGAAGCATTTAATTACGTTTTATATTATACATAAAATTATAATATTTAATAATCTCTTTTATTATAATGATACCGTATTGAAATTTAAAACTGAATTAAATAATATGTTATATTTTACTTAACGTTATTATTATTATTATTATTATTTATTTGTGACAAATAATTGCATTTATTATAGGATAATGATTTTGTTGTTGTTGCTAGTCTTATTGCATTGGTGCTAATTAACTGACATGTGCTGTCTTGTGGTTTGTAATACTGTATTTTATTATTGTATTAAGCTTGATGTGCAATGTTTTCAGTTGAATGCGGACCAGGTTTGCAAGTTAGTGGAACCGTTTTGTCATCTGCTGCGTGAGACTATCAAGTAAGTTGTTTTACGTCTCTAAGAATATTTACCAACGAGTTGTGGGTGATTTAAGACCAGGTGTGTTTGGTGTAGTTGAAGCTGTCGGCTGCTTTCAGTTGCGCAGAAGTTGCGAAACATAGTGATACTTGAAATACTTAGTTATTATATTAGTTTTTTTTAAAATGTTCATACATGTAGATTATAAGATGGATATATCGCTTCGTTAGAATAGTAATTATTTCTGTTTATTATTAAGTTTGATATCAGTTCATTGTAATAATTCCTTATTATCTGTTTATTATCATTGTGATGTCTATTTATTATAATAATTTAGTATTAATTTTGTAAGGAAATACGTTGGTGGTGTCCAACCCATTTTAATTATCCAGCGAGTTATTTGTGGAAAATGCCGGTTTGTGCGATAAATGACGATGATGATGATAAGTGATTTCTGTTGGTTTTAATTAAAGATGATATTAGCCTCCGTATCTATTCCTTAGAGTGGTGTTATCTGTTTGTTAGAAGGGAGATATTTGTTTAGTAAGGTAGGCTAGTAAGTAATATAAGTACTATGAGTAATGTAATAGTGAGTTTATTGCAACATTTGGTACTGTTTGTTTGCTGTAATAGTGATATCTGTTATAATAATAGTAATATTTGATTGTTTTTGTAATTAGTATCAGTTTCTTACATATTATTGTGATGGTTTGTTATCATTGTGTGCTTTGATAGGTAATACGATGGTATGATGCTGTGCTAATTCGTGCTTGGTTTGTGTGTAGTAAGACAATTGCAAACGATGTGAGAAAGAGAATCTTTGACCGACTCCTTGAGTCTGCAGCTCAGCATCACTTGAATCAGTTAGACAAGAATGATGACGGTGATGATGATGATGTGGATATGGAAAGCGATGATGATACTTCTACTAAATATCTCCAGGTTTGAGCAGATTTTTCTTAAGGATAATGATGTATATACAAGTGGCGTCGTGGTTTGTAGTTGTGCTTCGTAACATTGTGTGTATGTCGACAATGTAAGTTCAGATTGGCTTCCTATCTTTGGTTTCTGTACTCTCTCTCTTGAGTGAATGAGTGATTAATGTGTTCCAAGTGTGTTTCTTTCTGAGTTGTCATTCTAGCTCTAGAGTGTGAAGTTTTTGCGAGAATATAATGTTTAAAACTCTAATAATAATAAAAAATTAGATTATTTCAATAGTTACCTACATATTCAAGATGTGTACTTTTTCTTGCAGGTGAACTTTCTGTCGTTAGCTGATAGACTATTCGCGCTTGCTTCGGAGAAGAAGGTGAACAATCGCAAGCTCATCTACAACCTCGTCACTGTGTACGTATCAACGTGTAATAATGTGTTGATTGAACTCTATATCAATAGAGTTCGAAGGCAGGTCCTGGCGATGGCTATTTGTCGTACGCTTGACTTGACCACTGATCCACTACCTAGCCAGATGAGCACGGGTATGCGGCCAAAGGTCCTTCCGTAAAGGCAATGGAGTGTTAACAATTTACCCAGGTGTGCTACTGAACGCATTCGGTCGTTGCAGGGAGGCGAACACTATCTCTTCGCTGCGAGTCGTGAACGCTAACGACTGACCTAATCGGTCACTCCAATTGATTGACTTATAAATAATTGACGGATGTAACAGTGTTGTTGTGATCTTGTGCCTGTTCAACATGCTGATCAGTTGCTCTTTTCCTTGATAGATAAGAGTGCTCTTTTCCTTGATAGATAAGATTGCCCTTTTCCTTGATCGATAAGATTGCTCTTTTCCTTGATAGATAACATTTCTCTGATTTGCTATGTGGAGCAGGAATTATAATGTCTGATGCTAACGGTGGCAGTAATATGACAAATAAACAATGGAAAAATGGAAATTAAATGTTGAAATTAAACGGTAAATAATAAATGAACAGCAATGCATAGTTAATAATATAATCAACAAATAAATAATGAAGATAACTAAATAAATGCAAGATTAATAATGGATAGATGTGAATATATAATGGCATTTCGGTTTTCTAGCACTTAGTGTCTGGCTTTAGCTGTTGTAAAGTTCAAAGTGTTCAATTAGTTTTTGTTTAGGAAGCGGTTTGAACTTAAAGGAAGTATTGTATTTTTAATATTATCACTGTTTTTAAATTATATGTTTTTGCACTTATTGTCAGCTTATAAGTTTGTGAATGCTTCCAATCTGTTTGATTTCCCCCTTCTTAAACTTTTCTGTTTGACGTATGCACATATCCTTGATTTTGAATCAACAGGACGGGGGTTCATTACATGTTCCATGCCGGCGGGAGAATCACCAGGAAGGGGGGAATTCTCGGAGGTGGGGTTAACCTGGTTGGAGTTCACCAGGGGGAAAATCACCTGCTCCGGGTTGTGTTATGGTTATTTATGTTGCGGTTATTGTTGTGCCTAAATGCTCCATGTATCTGTTGTACGCATTGTCATACTCGGCATCTTGCTCGTTGCTAGGTTACGAGAAGCTGCTGACGGAAAGTTCTCGACCCTTCACGCACGAGACATAGATGACCTTGACATCGACACAGATACGTCCGAACTAGAGAGAGAGGCGATGGCTCGTCTGCTGAAAGCCAGCAACGCCGCACAGAAACAGAAGATCAGACGCAAGAAACGCAAGCGCCATTTAGACGAAGACGAGAATGATGATGATGATGACGTTGATGATGATGATGACGTTGATCAGTATCTGATGGATGACCTGGGTTCAGCTGAAGGTTTGTATTGCTATGATTTTTGTTTGTTTACTGTTCAAAGCAATCCTTGAATGTGTCTTGATGCATTTTGCAAAGAACCCCTTGAGTCTAGATAGATGTCTAAGGGCGTGCCTGGGCAGCTCATGGTGACAGTAGTAAATATCAGTCAGACAGTTTACTGATTGCAGAATTATCAGACAGTTTACTGATTGCAGAATTATCTGTCAGACAGTTTACTGAGTGCAGAATTATCAGAATGATTGTCAAATTGGTTATATAGTTATCAGGCTTGCCAAAGAGTGGTTAAGTAGGGCATTGCAACTAGTTGAACCTTGTGTTGGGAATATATATATGAAGATAGATAACATAACAACTTTTTATTCTTACTTTTGTAGTTTCAAAATCTAAATGTTGATTGAATGTTTCTGTTCTGGACGCAACGTCAATGCCTCGATGATGTGCAGCGTCAATGCCTCGTTTAGTATCATGAATCAGAGACTAGTGGGCAACGTTGTTAAAAACCTGTATAAAGTCTATTGGAATATCTGTACTGTATTGTTCAAGTCAACCTAATCTTGCATTGAATTCAGTTATTTATTTGTTGATCATGTGAATGGACTTGAAACAGTACATCACTGTGATGTATGAGGTTGGTCTGTATCTAAACGTGTGCTACACATACATGTCGAGTGCTCGGTGAGAATTTTTGAAGATTGTAGTGTTCATTAACACATGATTATTTTGTATGTTGATTTGTAAGTTGACTTGTTGATTTTTGCCGAGTGGCCTTGGATGGAATATTAGATTCCTTTTTGCACAGTTTTCCGAAGTGCAACAATTGGAAGGGCATCAAGACAACTGCTTTGTGAAACTTCTCGTCTTTTAGTAAAGTTATCATGATAGATAAACTTATATTGACAAATTTGGCATTGCATTTCTTGTAACTTGTGTATTTTAGATGATGTCGATAGTGACGATGATAACCATATAATTGAACCACAGCTGAAAACTAAAAAGTCTAAGAATCGAAAGAAACTGGTCAAGACCAGTGATGAACCGAGTGCTAAGAAGAGTAAGCTAACAGAAGCATCTCCGATCGATGAGAAGACGAACAGAATGCTGTGCGATACATTCAACGCGGCTGTAGCTAACATTGGTACCGGAAGTGGGGACAACTTGCCGTCAGTATTAGAACAGAAGAAATTAAATAAGAGTAAAAATAAAGCTAATAAATGTAACGATGCGTCGAAAGCAGCAGTTGATTCGTGCAATGAGAACATTGCTAGTAAATCTGGACTCACTAATGGCCTGTCGACTGTTGGCTCGGACTCTTCTGTAGCAAAGAAGGTTAAAACAGTGTTGAATAATTCCACTAAGGAATCATGTCTGTTCGCCGGAGGGTTTGTTGAAAGCGATGATGATGATAATGATGATGCTCAAAAACAAGTTGTAAAACAGAAGAAAAAGAAAATAATTAAAGCAGATGGAGGTGGTGACAAAACGATGAAAGAATCTTGTCTGTTTGCTGGAGGGTTTGTTGATAGTGATGATGATGATGTTCAAAAAGGTGTTGCAAAACAGAAGAGAAAGAAAGTAATAAAAGCAGATGGAGGTGGTGACAAAACAGTCAGTAATCAAGTATCTGCAACTGCCGAGTCATCAGACTCAGAAGAGGGAGAGATCGATATCTGGATTCCGAACAAGAAGTACAAGGGACCGGTGAAGGAAGCAGCAGCTAAGAATGTAGGTGTGAAGAAGAGCGGTGCGGGTCAGAGCACATTTGCCTCCTTCGAAAGCATGAGGACGCCACCGGCTGCATTCGTGAAGAAAGTTCAGAAGTCTCCGAATACTGAACCGATAAAGGAATGCAAGGTTAACTTGCAGGTTTGTAGTCTGTCTATTACATCTGTCATCTAAACATTTCATCTATCTGTCCATTAAGTATATCATGTAAGCGTGTCATTCTGTCTACTGCATCTATTATGTAAGCGTGTCATTCTGTTACTGCATCTATTATGTAAGCGTGTCACTCTATCTACTGCATCTATTATGTAAGCGTGTCATTCATTCTATGCATCTATCATGTAAGCGTGTCATTCTGTCTATTGCATCTATTATGTAAGTGTGTCACTCTATCTACTGCATCTATTATGTAAGCGTGTCATTCTATCTACTGCATCTATTATGTAACCGTGTCACTCTGTCTACTGCATCTATTATGTAACCGTGTCATTCTATCTATGACATCTGTCATATGCTTTGTTTTCTAAACCTCTATTGTGTAAGCACGATCATGTATACATCTTCTAGATCTTGTGTATCTGCTGTTTTTGTTCTTCAAAGATTGGTCAGCACCCGTAGCGGGTCTGGTACAGGCATTGCTTCACTTTACTTTACTTCCTGTCGTTTTGTGATGAGCTGTATGACTTTGACAGAGTCCTTTGAATAAAGTCCAACTGATGTGTTACCTAGGGTTCTTGCACCCTAGTTGAGTGAACCTTGCACAATGTCAGGCTGAGGACTGTGGACGGAGAAAATGTCAGACTACTTTCTTGACAAACAGCTGTCGGATACTTGCCTTGCAGACTGCTTAGCAAGTGTATATAATTGTAAGCCTCTGTGTGTGTGTGCATGACAGAAACTGATCGTGGCTGCACCCGGTTCAGCTCCAGAGAAGAAAGTAAAGTTTGCGATGAACAAGAACCAGGCACAAGGTAAACGCAAGAAATTATTAAATGGAACTAGAAAGAATAGATTGGTCTTGGGATTAATGAGAGCTACAACAAATGCTTACGCGATTGGTGTAAGGATTAAAGGCCCGATTGTTCAAAGTAGTTACATGTTAGCTCTAACTGATGAGTGTTTTTTATCAGTTGCTATTTATATTGAATCTGCAAATTAGATAATAGCAAGGTGCTGATGGTTTTGGATAGAACACAAGTATTATCGAGTGTTTGTCGTATAGAAATTGTTCGGAAGACATTCTGTGGTAATGCTGAATGTTACTGTGATGCAGAAAACATTGTTGCTGTGTGCTTACTATTTTCTTGGTAGAATTTATTGTAGTAGTCACTTATCAGTAAACTCTACACATTATGTAATGGAAAAGTTTAAACAAAGTTATAGGCCTGGGAGTGAAATTGACATAAATTGTCATAGCTTCTTCTATTGTTTTCTGCACTGTGTATTGATCATACTGCGCTGCACATGCTTATGCTCTTCAGGTATTGTAATGCTATGAATATGCTCCTAATTGGTTGTACTGGTATGTGTACTGTGTTGTGTATGTCGTATGTGTTCTCTGTTAGGTGTACATAGTATATGTACTGTGTTATGTGTATATTGCATGTATGTTGTATATGTATTGTGTTGTGTATGTCTTGTGTGTATTGTGTTATGTGTACTATGTTATATGTACGTCGTATGTGTACACATACTGTGTGGTTGTTGTTGGCAGATTTCGAAGAGAGTCTCATCGTAACTCCGAAGCAAACCTTTAATCCGTCGTTAATCCCACGGCAAGGCATTCTCAAACAATCTCCGACCATTCTAGGAGTCTCTCCAAAACTGAAACTGTTCAACGCAAAGAAGAAGAAGTTAAAAACGGGCTGACGTTAAGAGTGATTTTAGCTTGATTGTTTTGATTGACAGTTTCCATTCAGAGTTTAATATTATTGTTCATGTTGACTAATTTATAGCATCTGCAATATTGTATTTGTTTGGGATCACTTGAAATAAATAAAAAAATGCAATCATGTACAATTACTTGACAGGTGCTGTATACACTTTAACATATCGTTATAAATAACAGATGAGTGTATGTTTGTATAGATGCATTCAGATCTTCTGTGGTGAAGTAGGATCTGAGAATACTTCATATTAATTATTAGGATAACATGGTGGTCTTTACCGGACTGTAGCATATTTTATGCATAAGACATCTCTTGTTATCGGATCACCCGTAGAATCCGATCATTCTTCCATGATTTTACTTGTTGATCGTTTACTTTGTCTGAATATGACTACTGTACATAATTTCTGTTGTTGTCCGTTCATTGCTTAGGCATAGCCAGAAATTTAAATAAGAAGGCGCTGGCAGGTGGATCTATAACAAAGATATTTCTGATGAACAGTGTTGATATTGGTATTGTGGCAGCCCAAACTTTCTGATAAACTGGGGGTAGTGATAACCAAAAATGTCAGAAGAGCAGGGAGGGCTGGCCCCGGCCCAAATATTTTCTGGTACGGATGCTGTAATGACGGTTGAAGTTACATGTTTTGTAGTGAGTGTAAAGGATGCGGTCCTAACAAATTTAACTGAAACCTCAATTGGTTGGTGTCCATTGTGCTCAGTGAGTTTCATCCAGTGACATCACGGAATACTACATCTACACGGAATACTACAACGGACTCGCCATGTTCCTCCACATGCTCAACATGACGAGCTATGAGATGTTGGCGTCAGGAAAGGGCATGCTTCTGATTTTAAAATCTTAACTACATGAAATTGAAAATGCATGTATTGTTCACTAATTGTTTTATCAACCCTATTATAGTTGTTATAAGCTCATTCCAAGTTTGATTAAGGACATTTTGGTGGCAAGTTGTTTGGAAACAAGTTTGGCATTGAAATATTTCAGCTGTGATAACCTAACTAAATGATGATGCTCCATGATGTCGGGCTTTACAATAGACTTTATGTTCCTCCGATGTGCACGGCAAGGCGAACGATAGAGTCTATTAGCGTCAGGCCGAGCATACGGCTGTAAAACTGCTTCTATAAAAATCTGGAATGTTGCATACGTAACTTTTGTAATGTGATTATATAGTTTTAATATATACAATACATCAATGATGATGATGATGATGATAGTGCTCTGTCCGAAGACAGGTCCTGGTGATGGTTATTTTAATACATCAATATTTAGAATAATTATTTCATTATATAATTAAATATTTTTCTGCTAAATAATTTAGTATATTATGAAATAATTTTTATTTTAAAATCCAAAATGTCATAGCCATTTACTATGCATAGTTAATTACGTGAACATGCTTGTTAACAACCCTCCAGTCTATTGGGTGAAATGTTTTGGTTACATGCAATCGGCAGGGTTTGCGCTAACGTGCAGTTGTACACACTTTGTGCAGTTGTTGGCAAGAAATGTGCAGTTGTCAAGGGCAAAT
>JAQFYQ010000878.1:0-14934 GCA_034694885.1 Buchholzia appendiculata | reverse complement strand
ACATTCATCAAAGCCAACGAAGTTGAATGATTCTTACGAAAACCAAACTGAAAATCATACAACACATTATATTTATGCAAGAAGTCAGACAATCTGGTATGAATAATTTTTTCAAATATCTTACTGAAAACACTCAATATTGAAATTGGTCTGTAGTTGGATACATCAGTAGTTTTTCCCTTTTTGTAAATAGGTACTACCCTGGCATTTTTTAATATATCAGGAAAAATGCCTTGTTCCAGTGACAAGTTTAATAAAAATAATAATGGATCACGCAGCTCAAGTTTATTGTCTTTAATTAGACGAGGAGATATTTCATCAGGACCTGGTCCTTTCTTAGCCGATAACATATCTAGCTGGTTCATCAATTGTCTTTCTGTTATTACATCCACAAAAATAGAATTGGGCAAAGGTGACTTCAAGTAGTCAATAAAATGGCCTGGAATTTTAACGAGTTTTTCAGCAATTTTCTTAATCAATTATTAACAGGGTCATTATTTAAAGTCTATACCTGTACTTGGCACAACTATGTTTCAACAATGAGTAGTAGACTATTATATGGGCGATGATGATGATGATAACGACGATGACAATGATGATGATTTATATTGTCACACAAATATGGCATGGCATTTTTCAGATAATCCAACTCCGCCAGAAACTGTAACGCTGTTTATATAACTATGTATAGTCGTTTAGTTTATCAAGACCTAATCTTGAGAACAATTGGAAAATAGGCATAGTTGTCATCCCAACTATAAACTAAAGCATGGACTATTAAGTTAAAGGAAATACAGAGCAGAGCAACAAGGCTAAGTTGACTTAGAGGACTAATAACCAACCTTAAGTTTTGTTGATTTGAGCGACATGTTCTTATTCATTCGACTGTCACCGATTAAACAATGAAGCTCAGCAATGAGCATCTATTGAACTTTATTGAAGCAACTCAGTTGTGCTGAACTATTGGGAGGAAGAGAAGCAGACGCGAGGATAGAAAACTGGTGGAGAAAAATTGTCGATAAATCGGATGTGGCTTGAAAAGTTCCACGTTGTATATCGTCGGTTGAGTCAGACACAATGTCTGGTATTCACTGTGTACATCACAACAGAAAGCTAAGCACATGATCACTCAAGAGTGTTGCCGTGTGACACCACATCGTCATCACATCAGTCTAGGCTTTATTTCTTGTCTTACAACAGTTTTCAAAGAGTCAATCATTAGATATGTGTTGTATAATATGAAGGATAACTATAGTTTATCAGTACACCCGCTCAATTATAGAACTTGTATTTTAATATAACTGCGATTATTTTATGAAATTTGAGAAAATATTTCCATCACAACAAGATACAGTTGCTTCTTCGTTCAAGAATGAGCCTGGATATTAAGTGTAGACAACTTTGCCTGTTTGTCGCTCTAGATATTTCTCTCTGTCAGCCTACTCGTTAGTCTGCTTGTCGTTCTGGCACCTTCTAGAATCTGTCTAGTGTGGAATGCTGTGAAGACGGCATGTTAGTTTAGCGGTGTGCCTGCTGCAGTCATCAAGCCCGCAGAGCTGAGAGCAACAATCACTGCAGCTGTGATCAGACGTCGCCCGCTACTAGTTGATTTCATAAATTACCCGTCCTCTCTTACAAAGCTGTCATGAAGTAGCTTTTCACCTGACATGTTCTGTCCTTACAATCATGACCGCAAATATTTATGGTTAGTCTGCAAAGCACACTCTTTTCAACTATACCGTAGATACTTTGCATGCATTTTGTGATGAAGGCATTAAAACTAATATTTTATTAGCAGTACTAATTATTTAGGGTTTCCAGTTTTAAATATATATTCGATGATAATTTTGTACTGTCTATGTGAAATGCGTGTTCGGTTAATTAATATGTGCATTTCTTTTTGTGACAGTCGGTGAAGAAGCTGCAAGATGTCTGCTCAATTATTACGTCACACGTCACGTGACGACTGTGACGTAGGTTGGCTCGGCCAATGGCGGAGCAGATATAGACAAGTCATGATCTTAGGGGCGGTGCTATTCTTGTTGCTGGTTCAACCGTCCACAGCACAACTATCTCGTACGTATTGGCTACGCCTACTTGTTAGAATCGACTAGCGCTTAGAACTCGCGGCCTCTTCTACAATTTGATTGGTCGGCTAAAATTTGCATACTTTTAGACCCACAGTGCAGGCATTTAATTGGTTTAAAAATCATAAATAGATCAAAAATTAGGTGGCCCTAACGATAACCTTAACCTAACCCTTGCTAACTCCCTAACCCCACCCTAAACCTAACCCTAAACTTAACAATCAAGAGTTGTTTATTTCAGCCGACCAATCAAATTGCGGAAGAGGGCACGAGCTCTAAGCACTTTTAGAATCGTTATCTCATTCTATGAATCATAGACTGCAATCAGTTTGGTTAATGTTAGGGACACTTTTTGCATCAACCAATTGTACACCTATTTGTACAGGGTACATGCACACTTGTTCACAGGTGTCAATGCAATTGTGCTGCACGTGTTAAGGTCTGCACATTGCAAATATGCGCTAATGCATACATGCTTTTGTTTGAATATTCATTGAAGTAACTTTTTTTGCCAAAAAATAGAATCATATTTTCACATAATGCTTAATGACATGCTGAATATTTAAAGATATAGATTTTATTTATTGTTTATTTTAAACTTGTTTGATAGTAAATGTGTGCATTAGATTCCATCAAAAGAAATGTTGCCAATGACTTGAAAGAAATAATGCAACTGCAATAATTTAGTCCTCTCCCGAGGGACACCGGTTCTACATTAAGAGGTGTTGCCATCAGATTAAGTTGCAGCTTTAGAACCTAGCCAAGGCAAGGGCGAAGATCTGGATTTCTGATTGAGGGGGACTAGTGGATTTCTTGAAGGGGACATTTTCTATTCTCCCCGCCTTAACCAAACTATTGGAGGGGGGACAGAACATGAGATAACTGGATTAATGGTATTTAGACCTGGCCTATTTCGTCCCCTCCAATCAAAATATTGAGTAGGACGCGTCCCCCCGGCCCTGATCGATCTACGCCCATGATCACAGGTGGTTGAGCCTAGTTATGCACAATGTGTCTCCTAAAATTTCTCAGGAGGTTTGTTGTTATTTTTAATGCCGTTTGTCTCCATCTAATTCTACCGAACGAATTCTGATCACATCATGAAGTTCTCTTTCTTGTTTGCGTGCGTGCAGCGAGGTTCTGCAACACAACGCTGGACATTGCCTTCCTCATTGACGACAGTTCGAGTATCATCCAGTCTGACTGGCAGATCTTCACCCAGTTCATGGGCACAGTCGTCGAAAATCTCAACATCGGACCGAATGCCGTCCGCATCGCTATCATTCAGTTCGCGGACCGAGCAAGGCTCATCTTTGACCTGCTACAGTACACGTCGAGTCCACCGGCCGCGGCGCGAGCTCGGAACCTCGTGTTCGGTGGAGGGTCGACCAACATTGCCGAGGCATTGCAGATCGCTCTGCAACAAGTCTTTCTACCGGCCCCTCGGCCTTTCAGTCAACAAGTCATCGTCATCATTACTGATGGACGGTCTAACGATCCAGTCCTCACTACGATACAGGTAAGGCCTTGGACGAAGGGAGGGAGGGAGCGAGGGGAGTGAGGGAGTGAGATATCGAGGGAGGGGCGAGAGAGGGAACGAGAGGACAAGGGATGGAGCGAGGAAAGGAACGACGGAGGGAGCGAGAGAGGGAGCGAGGGACGAGGGAGAGAGCGAGGGATAAGGGAAGGAGCGAGGGATCCAGGGAGGGAACAAAGGGAGCGAGGGTGGGATAGAGGGAGGGAGGTGAACGTGAGATAATATTCAAGTTAACTAACGAATTCAATTGTTTATATTTACTACATGGTTACACTTTTAGTTAATCAATAAATTAAATAATTTATATTTCTATAATACTTACTTCATAAAATAAGCTAATCAATTGACTCGTTTGTAGTTCTGTGCACATTATCTCCATGACGGCAGTGAATGGATGAATTTGTTTTAATTTTCCTGCAAGCCAACTGGATCAATTTAATTGAAAAATTACCTCGTATTCCTTACCAACACAGCTCTCCTTAGTCAACTAAGAATTCAGTCCAGTTGCATTTCGATAGGGGTTAACTTCAACTAGTAATTAATGAATTAACACTTGTTGGATTTCTATGCAGTCAAATTTCATTCAATATACTAATGGATTATAATGATGAATTGGAGCGAAAATGATGAATAATTAAAAAATCTTGCTTTATTTGTCTGCAGGCTAACTTCGTCAAGTTAGCGAACATTCACATCATAGCGGTGGCAGTTATCCCAACAGGTATCCGGCTTGGCGTCCTTGAACTTCAGCAGATCGCTGACAATCCCAACGATGTTCTACGGCTCCAGGTGGACGCCTACTCAGAGCTGAAGGACAAACTGGATCTACTTCTGGAACTGTCTTGCCTTGAAGGGCCAGGAACTGGTAAGAACGTTTGATGCCACACACAAACGTAAGATAGGAATTATGATGGGCTTGGTTTCTTTCTCTTGCAACGGTTCCCATCAAGGTCGTGGTTTGAGAAAAAGAGTAATACATGGTACAAATTGTTCAAAGAGATAAAAATTTAAATTTAAATATAAATATATTGGTAAATTGGTTCTTGATAAAAAAAGCTGTTAGATATCAAGTTGTACTACAGAACCTGATAAGCATAGAATAGTACAGTGTAAAACATGCACACTTTGCAAAGTATGCAATCAGTACAGATCAGCACAGTACATAATACAGTATACTACAGTACAGAAAATTCATTATGGTGATGGCTTGAATTACGGATTATTCTACGTGCGGGTAGGCAATTATTTGCATAACTAATTTATTAAATCATGCTAATCATTTGTGATGATGTGAAAACTAGAAAAGTTACGATTTGTATTATCGCTGAAGCGTGGCGCAAATCAGATGAAGTATTGATACATCGTGGCCGATCCCTAGCGGGGAATAGGTTGATTGTTGCAGAGGCATCAAAACATGTCGTGCAAACATTAGGCGAAGTTAAGAAAGGCCTCTGCTGTGTAGCGTTACCTCCTTTGAACTCATGTAGGCCTAGGCACGTGACCGAGACCGGGCGGTTCATGTTATCTTTCCCTCACCATGTGTAATCGTGCAGACCGTTCATTGCCGTTCATTACCAGACTGGAATTCCCCGTATACATTGACATCATATAACCAGACTGTTGGGGCATACAAAAGGCATGCACTGACCACGCTCTGTGTGGCCATGCATTGATTCAATTAATGTGATGGTTAAATCTGGTTTGTTTGGTTTGTAGGTGCACCTGGACCTCCTGGACCTACAGGTCCGACTGGGTCTCCGGGTTCAATAGGACCGACAGGACCTTCAGGAAATCCAGGAAATGCCGGACCTTTCGGGCCAAGGGGACCAACGGGCCAGCCTGGAAATCAGGGAGGCACTGGACCTCAAGGTATTATGTCGTTTTGTTTCATAACTACTGAAGGTTTTGTACCGGTGTATAACATGTGCCCGGTGATGTCAGGCATTACAACAGGCTGTATTCCTTCATGCACTTCACGAGATAAGTTATGAAATTATTAGTGCCAGGAAGGGCATCCGGCTGTACATTTATTGGTAAGGCAGTTTGTTGCAGACTCATGTGGACCTTATTAACTAATAAACTCGATTTCCGCTCTGCAACATATTTTTCTCTGTCTGATGAAGAAAAAATTTGAGTGATATCTGAACCAAGACCGTAGCCAGGATTTCATTTTGGGTGAGGGGTTTACAAAAGCTTGACGATCTTTTTGAAAATTTTCATTTGGGAGGGCTTGACCTTAATAAGATTTAACGACCTTTTCACAAATTCCTTTTAAACAAATTCGTGGGGGGGGGGTGCTGAACATCAAACCACCCCTAAATACTGCCGTGATCTAAATCATTGGAAACCTAGATCTGAAACAATGTCCATAATGATGAATACCGGTGTGACCGGACTGTCATTATGAAGTCCCTCTGCCTATAATGATGTAGGACTGAAGGACTTGTGAGGCGGAGATCAGTGCCGCAGATATTTGGCTGGATGAGTAAGACTCAACCAAATTTTAAGATATCTTGTCCTGAAGTTGTTAAACGTATTAATAAATTACCGTTTTTAATTTGTTAGCAGTGAGCTTATCAGTTACTATGAAGAACTATTAATTAAGGATTACAACTATTAATAAGGTTTTTCGGTATCAGACTCTGACAAGATAGTACAGGGGTGGGCGAACGATGAGAAACTGCTGCAGTGATTTAATTCAGGAGGTGTTTAATTATTTACAAAAGAGGTTGATTATTTTTTTAAATTAAAAAATTTAGCAGCTTTTTGAATATATTAAGGGCAAATATTTATCTAGTCATTTATTTAGATAGAATTTCAATGGACAAATCGGTGTAAATTTGATTTGCCACAATTTCCAAAATTTAAGATCTGAAATTATTTGTAGAAATAATTTTTGCTGTAAATTCATTTGTTAATTGTTTAGGTCCACCTGGATTTGGAGGTCCACCAGGATCTCAAGGACCTCTTGGACCAGTGGGACCTGCAGGACCTAGAGGTCCATCTGGTCCATCTGGCGACACTGGATTTTCAGGGCCTCAAGGTCCACCTGGGCCTTTAGGACCGGTAGGACCAATTGGTCCGTTTGGTCCTCAAGGACAGTCAGGACAACCAGGACAACCTGGATCATCAGGTTCCCAAGGACAACCTGGGCCAACAGGACCTCGAGGATCTCAGGGAGGAGTAGGCCCAGCTGGACAACAAGGTGCTGCTGGAACTTCTGGACCAGCAGGGCCTCTTGGACCATTCGGACCGCCTGGTGGCGTTGGATCTCCTGGATTACCTGGCAATGTTGGACAACAAGGACCACAAGGTTCACCTGGTCAACCTGGACTTAGTGGAAACACAGGACCTTCGGGTCAGTCAGGACCAGCAGGATCACTTGGTCCACCCGGTCCATCGGGACCATCTGGCCCATCTGGACCGGCGGGTCAGGCTGGACCTGTAGGATCTCCAGGACCACAAGGAAGTGTCGGACCAGCTGGGCCAAGTGGTCCGATTGGACCTGTTGGCTTTCCAGGATCATCAGGGCAACAAGGTGCATCGGGATTTCCTGGCAATCCTGGACCTGCTGGACCTTTAGGACCAGCTGGTCCTGGGGGACAACGTGGTTCAGATGGATCACCTGGTTTTCCAGGACCGCCTGGGCCTCCAGGACCTATTGGGCCAACTGGAGTACTGGGACCTGCGGGAACTCCCGGAGCAAATGGTATGATAATTTATTAAATTGGTGCTATTGTTAAAGTACCGTATAGCTTTTATGCTATACTTAAATTTTTATAATACTTTTTATATTTAATTTTAAATTTATGTTCATCTTGATTCACAGAATTATACTTATGACAAATGGTACAATGGTACAATGGTTATGATTTTATTTGTAATTTTTTCAATTTATGTTACATATGTGACTTGATTTCAATTTCATTTGTTTAATATTTTGCCATAATCAGTACACTCGTCAAATATGAAATGAAATGCATGCATTAGCAAATGAAACGTTATGGCAAAAATTGCAAGCAATTATTCCCTATGCTTTCTTTCAGCCAATTTGTCAACTGTCTGAAGGAGGTGGATAAATGAAAAATCAGATAGAATGTCATATTTCTGAGTCTGTTCAAGCTGACCAATGCAAATCCGAGCGATAGTATCTCTAAGGACAAGGCTTGAATGAGGAGAATTCACTCTTTTCTATATTTTTTGGTTCATTCGCAATGTTATGGTCGAATTCCTTTCCTGACAGGATGTCACGTTACGACTTCTCGTTGCACGACCTTCTGGAGCACGTGCTCGAACAGAATGAGTCATTCATAGCCCGTGACGTCATCGGGTGAACAAAACACCGACAACACATTTTGTTTCTTCTTCAAAGATCATCAGTAACCATTGGACCCTAAGTTATATACATAGTGTATGTTTAATTAAACAGTTGACAAAAGCGTACACAATAGTCCGTAAATATATCAGAATTTCCATCAAATATGTTAATAACGAAACATGGAATAAACTTTTCAGGATCCTCAAATTCTCAATGTCTATTATAACTATGCTCTCTGATTGTTTTCTGTCATTCAAATCCTATTGTCCTGTGTTCCTGTGTAGCCGGCCCAGGACTTCCCGGAGCATCAGGAACTCCAGGCGGTGTGGGACAACCAGGCAACGTCGGTCAACCTGGAACTAATGGAGCACCTGGCGCGACAGGAAATCCCGGAAATGTTGGACCACCCGGATCCAATGGTTCACCTGGCCCACCTGGAGGACCTGGAGCGAGTGGGTTTGCAGGACAGAATGGACCAGCAGGACCGGTTGGTCCAGCGGGAGCAACTGGATTTCCTGGCCCTGCCGGTAGGAATGATAATTGTATATCGGTTGATCCAAATTGAACAAGATTTCATCATCATCATCACTGTTCTTCTTAATCTAGGTGCATTTCGAAATGATTAGTCATCGCAAACATTTAGCATAGTATGTGCATAGCTCACAGTAAAGAAATGAAGCGTTATCTCTCACAAAACTGATTTAGAAATAGCTTTCGAACTTCAATTAGGTTCCAAAAACATTGAAGTTTTGTACCATCCATTATGTTTTCTACAAGATTTTGTTATTTGAATAATTATAATCTAATCTAGATATTTACAAGTTTGTTAAATGAACAAATTTAAGTCTATCAACTTAAAATAAGTCTACAAAATATTGAACTTGTCTACAAAGACTTGTACTTGTCTAAATGATTGCAAACGATACGGTAGCTAATTTTAGGTCATTCATTAATATAAGAACATCTGAATACTTATTTAGGTTCTGTCGGACCATCTGGACCGCTTGGGCCGAGTGGACCTCCCGGTTCAGCAGGGGCGGCTGGCGGATCAGGTCCTCAAGGACCCCAAGGAAGTCTTGGTGGTACTGGACCACCGGGTCCAGCCGGAAGTCCGGGTATCCCTGGCAATCAAGGTGCATCTGGCTTTGTTGGAACTCCTGGAACATCAGGTGCATCTGGAAGTGCAGGTGCTACAGGGTTCACGGGTCCCTCGGGACCCACTGGTCCGTCAGGACCTGCTGGACCTGCTGGATCAGCGGGTGCAAGTGGATCACAAGGATTAGCGGGATCAAACGGATCACCTGGACAAGCAGGCTCACCTGGTTCACCTGGGCCAGCAGGTAAATCAAGCACAGAGGCTGCTTCATGTGAATCAATCGTTCTATTTACAATTTAATCTAATAGCAGCTTCAGGCCTCTGACTGATCTAATTGAATTATGTTATGAATGATAAAGTGTGAAATTTATTTATGTAGCATCAGTACTTCATTACGATTCAGGATACATTCCATAGACGTACTATACCAATTTGCTGAATAGAATGTTATTAGGATTTTGGACTAGAATTGGTGTCAAAACATTAATGAAGTTACAGTGCCATTGGTTCTAATTACAACTCATTGCACACATTTAATTAGGTATGCAAGTCTTTAACTGGGCTGCTATACGCTGCCTCAGTCTCGTATTACTAGCCAAATTTGGCAGAATATAGCTATTTTGCGAGCAATATTTTACGAATGTGTTGCTTTTAGAAGCTTCTGGAAATGCAACGAACAACATTTATAATGATTTTTATGATAAACTAGAAAATTAATTATGTTCCTCTTTTGGACCAGTTTTCAACCCGTTTCTACTCCAGTTAAAAATTATGCATATGGCTTCAGAACAAAACTGACTACTGGAACCTTTCATCAAGTCCTTTACATTATTATATATATAACGAAAAAGTTCTTAATCCTCAGCTATTCTTATAAACGACTAATTAAAGATTTGAACAGCTAGGTGATAGGTGTGATATCTGCGTGAGACTGCCTAGACTACAGAGTTGGAATCCATTAGTTGAATGTAAACTTTTAAACGGACAGTTTTAAACTAACTACTTCAAACTATACAGTTAGTTGCAAACGTGAAGAACGGCTTGTATCTTGCCGTATCTGAGACATTATTTCCTTCACTCAACTTGTAATCACACATCCATTGTTCAACGGCTGCATCATCATCATCATCATCATCAGCCCGTGCAATAAATAGACCTGTTTTAGTTTTTGGAAATCAAATTAGTAAAATTTTTAGACCGAGAAGGGTACAGTAGATGTACAGCTGCGGTTTCAATGGTTAAGGTCTGCAATCATGTGTCGTCTAGTCTACCCATTGCCCTCGCAAACCACCACAAGCCATCCATGCATGGCATACTTATTCACTCGTACTTGCGTAGGCTTACAATGCCTAATGATAGATGACTGTCGGTATTGTACTTGGACTATTAACCTGCTACGTTACAGACGCCAGCAATCGGTTTCTTAAATGGCCGGTAACCTTAAAGCAGTGCCGAACGCTTAGAAAAGCGTTTGCAAAGGGAATCCTGCGCTGCCCACCAGTGGTGCCTCTACCCATACAAAGTCTTTTTCATTCAAAGAAAGAATCGTGCACAACAGTTACATGAGTTCTTAAAGGCAAACGTTGATAATAGGAAATATCAAAGGTCTCGTAAGGCTGCTGTAATAAATCATTTGCTCTGCTGAAACTGTTGTTGCGTGGCCACAAAGTAACCGCATTACCCCCCCCCCCCCGCACCAACCCCACCCCCTCCTTCCTGCCCGCGCCCTGAGCCCTTGGCCCGGGAAATAATACCCTATGACTTCTAACTTTATGCATTTAGTTCTCAGTAGTAACTTGTATTAAAGGAGATTCTAGTATTTTAATGTCACGTTGCACAAAAAAGGCAAAGGACATGGTCTCTGCATTACAGATTAACGGCAGACAAATCCTTGAAATTTGGTACAGAATATTGAACCCTATCAATCATTAGCAGAAGATGGTATTCGTTCACATTATGGTTTATCAGAGCTTTTCAAATTAAGATGCAAAACCACAAAATATAATAATTGTCCTTTTCTAAAGGAACAAACGCTTTCTGTTTTAAATTTAATAAAGCGATAAAGATCAATGGGGCCTTTTTATTAAATAAAAATACTGAATTTCTATAACTTTCCATATCTTACAAATCATAGTTACTCCGCTTGATACTTCTGTGTTTCCGCATAGACTTACTGCATGTGTATTTACAGGACCGAGTGGACAGCCAGGGTCTCCGGGTCTCCCCGGACCTAGCGGGGCCTCGGGAGGTCCTGGTGCAAGTGGAGGTCCCGGACCTACCGGACCTAATGGTCGACCAGGACAAAACGGATCGCCTGGTCCTAGCGGACCCGTGGGAGCCACAGGTGGAGTTGGATTGCCTGGACCTTCAGGACCATCAGGCACACCTGGAACAGCTGGATCTGTCGGAGATACAGGACTTCCGGGACAGGCGGGACAAAACGGACAACCTGGTGTGTGGCGGTGATCTTATTCTTGTTCTGTTGACTAAATAATAGAATATCTTTATGCCTTGCTTACTTATTCATCGCGAGTTCGCTTGAAAACAGTTCCACCATAATTACAGAGAGTAACGTTTAGCCAGCCCACTGTAAGCGAACAATGTCAATCCGGACGATAAATGGTGACGATGATGAAGAGGAGGAGGAATTGATGATAATGAGAATGATTAAGCAATAAAGAGCGACTACGATGTTACTTTTTTATTTAACAGGCAGTATCACAATTCAGTAAAGAACGTTGTTAATCCATAGCTTTGCTTTCAGTATTTACTTCAAGGATGATTACAGAATTGTATTTGCTGGCATTAAAAGAAAGCTACAAATTGTTGCACGCAATGCTGACTGCCTAGAGCATATTGATGCAAAATAGATTTCCTTTCTTATTTCTTCATTCAATATTTCATTCATTTTTCTAGTCTATATTATACAGTATACGAACTTTATTGCAATAAAGTAAATGTATTACTTAACTATTCGCCCGATGCCTCAAAAACATGAAACTTTATTCCAAATTTAGTGCACAACAAAATAGCATACAACTGTCAAAACAAGTTCCAACTGTATGAAAATAGTTGGTGATTAATCATTGACCGAATCTATGTGAATATCATATACATACTGCATATATGCCTAATTATCGTATATGTAGAGCAGATATTTTACCTGCCTGTGTATGTGGCTGAACTGAGAGTTATCTGTGAAGTTTATTCATCTTGAAATAGATTACCAAAAAAACGATTTTATTATTCTTTTTAGCATTGAATCTATTTTAGTTAGTTACATTTTATTTTAGGATCAAGGGGAAATCCCGGTCAGCCAGGATCAAATGGGCCATCAGGTCAAGTTGGACCATCTGGACAGCCAGGACCTTCTGGCTCGCCAGGGTCTCCAGGTTCCCCTGGAGGACCTGGACCCGCTGGCCCGTCAGGCCCGTCTGGAGCATCAGGTGGCGTAGGACCCTCGGGTTCTCCAGGCAATCCAGGAGGCACTGGTCCACAAGGAGTTGCTGGAGCATCAGGACCTCAAGGACCTCCAGGACAAGCCGGTCCAAATGGACAACCAGGAGATGCGGGAACATCTGGAAGCAATGGACAGCCAGGGCCAAGTGGAGGTCCAGGATTTCCCGGTCCACCTGGGCCTCCGGGACCATTGGGACCAGCTGGTCCTGCCGGACCTGCCGGTCCATTGGGTGGTTTTGGAAGTTCTGGACCTGCTGGCCCCGCTGGCGCGGCAGGTTAGATCATTGTATCCTGAACTTAAATATTTTAGTACCACTTTCTGTTATGACGATTTTTCATATATTAATAATAAATTTTATAACTATTATAGGAAGAAGTTACATATAAAATGCATTATTAGTAAGTAATTTATTTGTGATTATGAACTTGTGTCTCTGTTCCCACCTGGCACTTCCGCTTTTTTGACAAGACGAGCAGCGAGATTGTTGGCGTCATGAGACTTTTCTGACCATTAAATTATGACTCAATTATTCTATTATGTATTTGTTGATAAAATCAAATTATTCTCAACTCATATCTTGCTACCTGTTTCTTAAAAGAAACTTTTATGAGCATCCAACTAATTCAAAATTGATTAAATACAGGTTCTTAAGATAGAATTTAATCATACGTGATCAATAATAGCAAAATATTCTTGATTATGTAAACAATCAAATGTTCAATTGTCCCGTGCTTGTACAGGTCCTCCTGGAAATGCAGGATCACGTGGAGAAAATGGTGATCCGGGACTTGCTGGATCTCCTGGACCATCAGGACAACCAGGATCTCTTGGATCACCAGGAGTTAGCGGACCACCCGGACCATCTGGCATGCCAGGTGGGATAGGACCTGTAGGTGCTTCTGGATTGAATGGTCCCATTGGACCACCTGGAGATGAAGGAATGGCAGGTCCTGTTGGACCTATTGGTCCTCCGGGTTCTGGTGGGCTTGTTGGTGACGTTGGACCCTCAGGATTGCAAGGAGCTTCTGGTCAACCTGGAGGAAACGGTGCAGTCGGTGCAACTGGATCAATTGGATCGACTGGATCCACGGGAACCGTCGGTATTCCTGGTATGTATGTTACATTTATAATGTCAGTGCTTAATCTACCAACAAATCTAACCTGTGACAACCTAATCAATATTCTGTTTATTAGAGATTTTTTATTTATTTAATGACAAGTATTTTAAAAAAAATTCTCTGCATGTTACAATTTTTATTGGTTTCATCATCATCATGTGTCTTTTTCTTAGAAAATAAGGTAAATACTATGGTTAATATTTAATGTTATGCACTAGTTAGAAATTCTTTGTTCAATATTTTATCGTTGCCGCATATTTTCAGCATTCTTCAAAGTGGCATTGTTCAAAATATGTGAACTATTGAACGTTGCTCTATTCCATGTCCTAGTCATCTACCTGTCCTGAAGTCATGTTGTCTAAAGTTGCTCTCAAGGAACTGTTACTGGTTTCTCTTACAACAAACTTTTTTAATTTTATAAATTTGCTGATCTATGTATTAAGTCACTAATTTTAAAGTGTTAAAAAATACTTGATTTCATTTAAAATTAATACAAGAATTTAACACTCAAATAAAACAATATAATGGTATATAACTGATTGAGTCTATATTTTAAGTTGAATTGTTATTAAACACTATATGTTGTTATATTGATAGGAATAACTGATCAAGTAAATCATACTCAAATACTAATTAATGGTCAAGCATTACTGTTGTCTGTGTTCTAATTACTCACACTGTGTCCCTGTCAGGCGCAACCGGTCCTTCTGGATCCCCTGGGCAAGGTGGCCCTGCCGGAGCCTCGGGAGCCCCAGGACAGAATGGACAGCCAGGTCAACCTGGACAGCCTGGAGCTCAAGGACCTCGAGGTCAAAGTGGATCACCTGGTACGTCTGGGGCTGGAGGAGCTGCAGGAGTTACTGGTTTCACAGGACTTCCAGGTCCAGCTGGAAACAACGGCAACGTTGGTCCTGCTGGTCCGTCCGGACCTGACGGTTCGACTGGAGCACCTGGAACACCTGGTGGTCCTGGTTCACCGGGTCCATCTGGACCGCAGGGTAGTCCTGGACCTGCTGGCACTCAAGGACAACCTGGCGTGCCTGGTGAGTGATATAAACTTCCAGTATACTACTCTGCTTTATGAACAGACTTGAAAGACCCAAGATTTGTGTGGGAGACTAACACAACACCTTCGACACGCAAAGAGAGGGCATGACATCAAGAAATGTTTTTAAGCCTTCAATGAAAAAAAAACAATCAAATTAACAGGAGTCGCGAAGTCTTGTTTTGGACATTAAATTGTTTAATACTTATATATTATTATTTAGACTTAGTGGATATTTTAATAATAGTGGATTGTCGAACTTATCAAAAAGAT
>JAQFYQ010000877.1:0-14935 GCA_034694885.1 Buchholzia appendiculata | reverse complement strand
TAATATTTTCGTTATATAAATATATTATTTTTTATTTCAGAGCAAATCTTGGAAAGAAGGTGTCTTCATACGAACGGATGACTGTCTTGAAACGCGTCGGATTTAACTAGAGCCTGTTTCTATTGGGCCAGTCCTGATTAGCTGGATATGAGTAGCTGAATGAGTCGTTTTAATAGTTGGATATGATGTCTCAAGCTGGTTGTGAGCTGAGTAGCAAACCTTCGTTGCCCAATGTCAATGACACTATGCAACCAGTGAACACGTGGTCACACAATGATTCAAAGTCCACACAACTCAACTTCTACAACAGCAATACAGCTAGGTCCAAACAGAAGCAACAAACTTCAAAATCATACTGCATGAGAAGAACCAATGAGCGATCAGAGAAGATGTCACGTGATATGATCATTAGTAATGCAGACTCGAAGAAAGTCGCGTCGAAAGATGGCGTCGTTGAAAAACTGACACTGTGTAAAAGTAGCGAGCAGCCAAATCGATTTACCGTCAAGTCACAAGACACCGGTAAATCTACACCGACGAGCAGTATAAAAGCATCCGGTAGCGCGAGCGCCGCAGCCGCCTCTAAACAATCGAACGGCGACCGTGTTTCCGACCCGCCTGGAAACAAGAACATGAAACACGTGAGCCCCAGCAGAGCTACATGCCAGAACGTTGCGAATAGAACTACGGTAGTTGACGAAGAGCTACGCGTCACTACAAGTACGAGCATGGCGACCAATGGTGAGAAGCCACGTATTATACAGACTGATAAACAAGGCAATACAAAACAACAAGGCAGTGAGTCACGAGTACCTGGGCAACAGAAAGTACCACAGGATGATCCATCATGCGAGAGGGTGTCAAGAGTACAGGATGGTACTACTAGCGAGAGGGTACCAAAAGTACAGGATAGCACTACTAGCGAAAGGCAAGAAAGTAGCAAAAATACTGTATCTTATTCAAAGAAAAGCTGCCTTAAAGAAGCTCTGGTGCATAAGGACAGTGATGTTGAAAAGCGATCCAGGCAGGAGAGAAAGAACACATCTGTCCTAGAATTAGTTGGGAGTTGCACGGAAACGTTTCGTAATCCAGCAGAGGAAGACTCACCCAAGGACAGTTGCCCCCCAGGCATCACACTGGGTGAGAGTAGAGGAGCATCACCAGCAAGTAGTGTTCGTGTCAAGAGTGAGAATGATGAGTCTCAAGTAAGTCCAAGTACGGCTGGCATATCCTCACTGGATGTAAAACCCGTCAACACAAAACTTGAAGGGCGAGCTACACGTGCTTGGACTGGGTTAAAGCCTGGATGTCGACCTAGTCTAATGCATTCCAGACATCATCATGCTCGACCAAGGAACGATCTCTGGGTGAATGACCCACGGGTGAGGGAAGTGGAAGTCTGTCTTGAAAATCTTGGTGCTCATGAAGTTGGCTCGCCTTCAAGATCACGAAGTGATCAAGGACTATTGCGTGGACGGACGTTAAAAAGGTGTGCCATCGACAGTGACATTGCAAGCGATCCTATGCAACTGAACAACGACAGTAAAGTAGAAGTCAAGAAATCAAAACTTGATTTAATAACTGGTTTGGCGTCGCAATCCTTAGCTGTCAAGGATAGCAAGACAGGTATCAAAGCCGCCTCACCTTGCGAACTGCCTTTAGCTAATGCTCGTTCTGTTCCTGAAACTCTTTATTCAATTAAATCTCAAAGCTGTGTTTCAAATTCTGACTGTTGCAAAGCTATGTCTTGTAGTAGCGAGATATCGTCGTTAGATAGTAGAGAGGAAAAGTCTTTAGCGTGCAATAGGAAAGTTTCAACGTTGACGCAGGGGCCTAAGGTTGTTGGACAGACATCTCTAGGGGATCCTCTGCTCAATACTCATTGGCCGGATGTGAAGCCTCCCAATGTAGCTAATGGTGCTGTCAAACCTAGTCATAAAGTTAGAACGACAGTTATAAAAGTGTTCAACGAAGGTAATGCTGAAACCTCCTCGGCCACTTCTTGTAAAAGAGTGGATTCTTCCTTGGCCGGCAATTCCTCTCTGGTATTCAAATCATCAACTCTTGAACCTTCAGTTGTGAAAGATGTTCGAGATGATGTTTCAATGAAAAGTGAGAATAAAGCCTGCTCTCTACAGGCCAGAAACTCGTCACTTAAAGGAAGCATGCATAGTCGGCAAGAGTCCAGTAATATTTACAAAAATCAAACTGAAACGTCCTTGGAAAATAAAGAGACGGCCTTCAAAAATGAACTTGCTATGAAACCAGAAATTCACGGAACAAGCAAAGAAGCAGGTTGCATAAAGGCCGTCCATGTTGAGAAAGTAGTGGCTAAACAGAAATGTAAAGTCGAAAATAGCAACCAAAACTTGGTTGACAAATCTAAGCACAAATCATCAGATAGAAAAGATGCTTCTCCTGACAGAAGTACAGGGTTCAAATCTCAGTCATTGCTTGGGCACACGAAGCCTGATAGTCCAGGGAAGGGTGAACACGCTCCAACTGTTTCCCGCCGGGAAGTGAAACAGACTAAGAGTGCGTCACGTGATCAGCTGCATCGACAAGTACTGTTAAAGAGTGCAGGACAACTAACGTCTGATGTTCGGTCTAGAAGTGCTGACACACATGCTAGCCTTGTCCCAGGCAGAACTCAGTCAAGAACTAGAACTAAGAGTATATCTAGTGACAGTGAATTAGCTGTTAGAACCCAATCAGACAGGTTGATGGGCAGTCAAACAATAGTAAGTAAGAAAGGAATTGCTCAAGAACTCGCAGACAGCAAGAACGTTCGAGCTTGCCATAGTGGATCAGTTGTACGAGAGAAACATCATCATGGTGGGAAGTCAACCAGTCTGCATGTTGCCAGATCACACCAATCTGGCAAGAACAGAAGGGAAAGGGATGATGAAACGCATTGTTCGGATGTCTCCAAATCTGCATCACAAGGTAAAGCATATGCTATGAAACAGAATGAACACGAGTCAAACTCGGGACAAGGTTCTAAGGGTCGGGTAGTTGGAAAGAGTGTTCAATGCAAGGAGAACACCCATCGGTCATGGTACAAGGAAGAAAAACATGGTAGCAAGAAATCGGGTGTTTCATATCGATTAGTAATTCTTCCTCAGAAGGTGGAGGCATCTCGCGTTTTCAAAAAAGCCAGTTCGTTAGCAACAGTTTTTGAAGGGGTAGATAAGAAACCCTGTGAAGATGGGCTGTCTGTCGATCCTCGGCTCACTCCACAGAGATCTGAGAGCTGCTCAAGTGAAGTCAACATCCGCAGATATGAAGACAATAGATCGTCTCCCAGAATGTATGAATCACCCTTTGATAATGGTGATACTGAGGCAGCATCACTGCTTGCTCAAGAAACACTGTCTTGCTTGCCTTGTGAATCTGTGCCTTATTTGAGCGACAAGTGTGAAACACATCGTCATCAACCAATCAGAGATGAATCGTCATCAACAGGTGCTGCATTTAGGGAGTCGCGAGAAGAACATCAATTTCCGTCCGATATTAATAAAGGTGTTATTCATGACGACGATGACTGTGGTAAAACTGAGCAGAAATTACCAGTCAGCAGTGACGTTGGACAGACGTGTGAGAAGATTGAAGAAACTCTGGCAGAAACCCCCGAACAGTTAGATCAGACAAATCACCCTTCGAGCAATCTGCTGACAAACAAACCGCTGGATGTTGAAGACGCTGAAGAAAGTGTTGACAAATCAAACATATTCGCTCGTATGTATGGTCTGTCAGCTTGTGGTGCTACCGGCGTGGAGGACGATCAGATTTCACACTCGGCCCCCGATGTGAGGGACGACAAAGTGACAGACTTGGTGCTTGATATGCCTGTCGAAGCAAAGTTAGTGGCAACTAACGAGGCGCAATTTGTCTGTGGGCCGGGTGAATCAGCTGATGAAGAAGTTTGTGCAAGTGACAGTCAGATTGAGAGCAAGATACCAAGCGCCTTCCACAACAGTACAAGGAGCTCAATGTCACCAGAACAGACTTCAAGAGTCAGGAGCGCTAACGTCATGCAAAGTCAACTCACTCAAAATAATGACGTCACTGATACGTCTTTTGATAAGCAGAATAGCACAAGTGATACAGATACTAGCAGTCACGCAGTTGTTGGTGCTGGAGACAGCAGTCAAGCAGCTGTTGGTGCTGGAAGCAGCAGTCAAGCAGCTGTTGTTGCTGGAGACAGCAGTCAAGCAGCTGTTGTTGCTGGAGACAACAGTCAAGCAGCTGTTGGTGCTGGAAGCAGCAGTCAAGCAACTGTTGTTGCTGGAGACAGCAGTCAAGCAGCTGTGGTTGCTAGAGACAGAAGTCAAGCAGCTGTTGCTGCTGGAAGCAGCAGTCAAGCAGCTGTTGTTGCTGGAGAAAGCAGTCAAGCAGCTGTTGTTGCTGGACACAACAATCAAGCAGCTGTTGTTGCTGGAGACAGATGTTACAGCAGAGAAGCTGCTGTAAAGACTGCTGACGTGGACGGAACAGAAACTTCTATGATGGCGTCAGTTGCTGGCAAAGTAGATGGCATTCAACGTCTGAACTGTGAAGGTAATTCTACGAATTGGATAGTTGAATTTGTCGATATATTTGTCAATTGTCGATATATTTGTTTTATATTGAGTGTCCACTACCAGCAGAAGGGTGGCGAGTAGAAGGTGGGCAAGTTTCTGAATCATTTAAGCTTCACTTCAAGCCCAATCCTTTAAGGAAACCCCAGAATCACACCGGATTCCAGTCCCAGCCGTGAAGCTGGCACTAAATTATATTGCTTGGTGACAGAGGAAATGAGATGTGAACAACTTGGCCAAGTTTGTTAGCCCGTCAACATTTCAATTATTGATATGTGTGTGTGGTTTGTCCCCTCCCAACCGGTTTTTTTTAGGCCGAAGGCCAGCCGGACTCTTTGCCAGGGAGGATGTCGGCAAGTTTCTGAAGCCGAGGCTTCACTTCAAGCCGCGGAGTCAAAGTGCAATGGCATCCTTGTTGAGGTTAGCCAAAGGTAGAAAAATTTTGCACACTTACCGTAGTTTTATGTTGGCCCACCTGCATATAAAATTTCGGTGATCCAATCAATCTTTACTTTCAAAAAATGAAACTCTTTAATATTTTATCTATTTGAATTAATGCAATTTTCTGACAGCAATTAATTCTGAAATAATTCGGTACACACTGCCGCAAGGAATAATTAATTTTCATATCACTACAATCAACAATACACTTTTAGTGGGAAGAGTTTAGAGGAAGGGTGAGAGGCTTGTAAACATTGAGTGTGAGGAGCTTGGAGGAAGGGGGTGAGAGGCTCGTAAACATTGAGTGGGAGGAGCTTGGAAGAAGGGGGTGAAAGGGCCTGTAAACATTGAGTGGGAGGAGCTTGGAGGAAGGGGGTGAAAGGGCCTGTAAACATTGAGTGGGAGGAGCTTGGAGGAAGGGGGTGAAAGGGCCTGTAAGCAGTGAGTAGGAGGAGGTGGGAGGAAGGGGGTGAGAGGGCCTGTAAACATTGTGTGGGAGGAGTTTGGAAGAGCGTTGAGGGCTTGGATCGATGATTGATTGATGAGTGATCTAGGGAGGTAGATACGAATAGGTGGCGCTTGTGTTGTCGACGTTCAACAATCAGTCACATACGATATATTCTTTCACCAGCAGTCCAGACTTTATCACTTTACATCGTCATCATAACATGTTTCGTCATATGTCGACATATTTTCATCGTCATTAAATCACATACTCATTCATGCGTGTCATTCTCACAACTAATCTACCTGCCTCTTTCGTGACTCCGTGAAAGGTTTTCTCTCGATCAACAGGTGTGATGAATAGATTCTTTTCTCTTTCTTATTTCCTGGCACGGCCCTGCCATTGGCTTTGGCTTTCCTTGCTTTTGTATTGCAACTCTGATGATGATGATGATGATGATGAGGAGGAGGAGGAGGATAGTGCTCTGTCCGGAGACAGGTTCTGGCTATGGTTATTTGTCTTACATATTACTACGCACGACTTAACCACCGACCCACTAGGGCAGGTGAGCACGGATGAAGAGGCAGATGAGGCCAGATTGCAACTCTAATGGCATCTTTTCTGAGCATAGTGACAAACTGCATTTTATCAACTTTAACTTGACATATATTTCTCTGAAACTCTCTAAAATGGATTGTAAGGCTCGTTGTAGACTTGTAACTTCACCCAGTATCAACCTCAGTGTAGAGAAGCTCTCTTGCTTTGTTGCCAGGAACTTTAGCTCAATAACGACAGCACCCTGCAATAAAGACCAACCTGCACAAATCTGTCAGCTGTAAAAACAGCTGTGAAAACATGAATGAGTTCCTTCCTGTTTTCCAACGTAGTCCATAGTTACTACAGCTTTTCTGACGACATTGTCAAGAACACCACTTCCTTAGTTACGAGGCAACACCTCTAATATCATCTAAAACTCAATTTGGTAAACTTTCTACACTGAAGTTAAACTATACGTGAAGAAGCGAGGTTATAAAGATCGATATTAGTATTTCTACTAACTTATATTGTTTGCTATTGAATTTCTGTATCAGAACTTTAAATTATTAAAAATTATTCAGAAGAGCAACAGAAACTATTTCTAAGTATCAAAATAATGTTTTTGTACACGTTATCTCTAACATTTCTATTCACTTAATGAAATATCGTTAGGTGAATAAAATTTTACGGTACTTGCTTTTTTATTCGACCACTAAAATGTTTAATTTTGAAAATAATTAATAGACCGTTTTGGGATAAGTGATCTTCGCACTTTTTATTTCTTTGCTAAAACTACTTCCGTCTGGAAAAAAAACTCTTGGATACTGTAAAATAGCTATGAATTGCTCACTAACGTCTCAGATTCCCTTCTAAACAAAAATATTCATAAAGTAACTCACATATATTCACGAAATCGCATAGTAGACAAATTATTTAATATCGGATCGGCGCAGATATTTCATGTTTAAGAAATATGAGACTTTAATGCGTAATTCTGGGCTGTTTTTAGTCTTTCTTCAAGACGGAAATAGTTTTAACAAAGAATAAAAATGCGAAGATCATCTATCCCAAAGTGGTCTATTGCCACCCTAACACTAACCCTTACCCTAAACCTAACCCTTATAAACTCTACCTTGAATCATATAAATTCTACCGTGAATGATCATATAAACCCTGCCTTGAACCCCATAAACCCTGCCTTGAACCCCATAAACCCTGCCTTGAACCCCATAAACCCTCTACCACGCTGCTGCAGAAACGTTGCAGATATTTTGGTGGTCGTCTAACGGGAAGGACCTTTGGCCGCCCACCCTTGCTCATCTGGCCTAGTGGATCGGTGGTTGAAGTCATGCGTAAGACAAATAACCATCGCCAGGACCTGTCTTCGGACAGAGCACTATCATCATCATCATCATCATCATCATGAGTAGATATGATGATGAACATATTTAGGATGTGTAAAATTAAAATTGAACAATAACGTGCAATTTCATAAGAGCCTGGGTGACGCCGACGGTTTTGCATACGAGACGGAATGTTTGGGGAGTCTTTCCCCCGTCGTTCAAATATTCATGGGTGCTTTATCAACCACAAATGGATCTGTATATTTTTAGGGGTTTGGGACTGATCTACATTTCGACTTCAAATTTAGTGACAGAAACGATGTGAGGGTACTATGGGTCTCAAATTATTGTCAAATTAGGTGTTGTAATTTATGTCTTTTTGTTTAGAAAATGCAAAATGGACGATCTGAAAAGATTCCGATTAGAAGTAGCAGCAGCATTTCCTGTGGGACGATAGAAGAGAGAATTCTCAATCAAAGGTAACCTCCTACAGTACCGCAGCTGTAGATATGTAATATATTGTTTTGAACATTGGAAAATCTCTTTGGTTCTAATGACAAGCTAATTAGAAATGCTGGTAAGCAACGCGTCAAAACAGTAATACAGACTTGCCTTGCCAACACGCGTGCAACATTCTTCCTGCTTGCTTTGCCCTCGAGCAATTCTCAGCCATCTATTTCTCTCTCTGTAACAAATCATTGTCGTCAGCATGTTTTTGTTTGTATGATCACGACGCAACGTTAAGACGTCATATTATGTTTGGTGGCATCATCGCTTAGATTGTCCTGTATGTAGTGCAGTCACATAGAACTTAGGTTAACGACCTCCGGAATAGGTTGTCATCATTCTGATCCACCGGACGCCTGTAGTTAGTGGAACAGATGGATAGACCTGATTCTTGCTACCACCTTCTGCACTAGACCACCGGTTCCCACGTTATCATAATCATAGTTATTTATTGTCCAGACTGGCATTGTCTACAATTAACACTATAGTAGGCCTTGTCATCATCACGTGTCATCTTCTAAAATAAGAAGGTTGATTACGACGATGGACTTTCATCTTTTTCTATCTTCTGTTGTCCTCTCTTCTGCTGTGCTCATATGGTCTATAGTCGTGTCCACCCTATGATATCGTCTGTCCATGTTAATCTTGGGCTTCCTAATTCCTAATTCTGGCTCTTTTACCACACACTTTTCCTTCTAATAATTCCTCAGGCTCCAGGCCTAGGTTTATCTAAAGTGGGTTTGATATTTCCAAAGTGTTTCTCTCCATAATTATTAGGAAGGAGCTGTTTACAAAGATTCTCAGAGTGATTAAACACTGCAGCGCAGATCTGCGGCAGATGCATATAACAATTAAACGCTTTGGATTTTTACTGAAGCAAAGTTGTACAGTCGGATGCCCTTCCTGACGCCAACAGTCTCGCTGCTCAGAGCGCACCACTGCATATCCCGACACTGTGTACTTGGCTGGTTCTTTATTGAGCAGGGTAGAGTTATTCCTGCTCGGTGTTCTTATTCCTCGTCTTTTTTAAACGTATAAATAGTTAGTAGTCATCTATGTTGTGCTCGATGCAGTGCAGTCGCTAGAGGGGAGGCCGGGGGGGGGGGGGTAAATATAGGTTGTTGGGAAGAACAAAAGGTGAGGTTTGGAACGTACCCCACCTTTTCAGCTAAACATACATCATTTTTTAATGTACTTTAGTTCTTTCTTCTCCATCAAGTGCATGCTTTTTTTCTGGATGTTACATCTTCACCACCTTGCAACTCGTGGCTATTACCTGGACGATGCGCATCAGTGGAGCTGACATGTTTTACCTCCAAACTTCTAGCAGCTGTTGCACTTCACTGCCCTACAATTCCTAATAATTGTTGCCACTTCATCACCATAAAGCTTACAACCGTTACAAGTTACAACTCGTATCTGATGCACTTCACCTTCACACAACTCGCAACTGTTAATCTTAGATTAAATTCCCATACAATTTAAAACTGTTACACCTCATCATCATCATCATCATCATCATCATCATCATCATCATCATCATCATCATCATCATGCATCAGGACTGTATTTAATTAGGGCTGTATGTGTTACTGTTTAAAGTCCCAGAAGGGAATTTGTTTCTTAAAATAGTGCATTTTTGGTCGCTGCCAGGGATTTTCCTGCACACCTCCAGCGGTTTTTTTCACCCCCAGTTGGTTCTCAACACACCCCCAATTAAATTTTCACTAACCCTCCCCCCCCGCTTGGGGCGATCACCCCCCGCTGGGGGATATGACTTTTAATCAATCTATATATTTGTATATGCGGATGCTGGTTTCCCCAAAAATTTGTGCGAAACTACCAAAATCCTCCGGTCGCACCAAAATTTTGGTGCGCCATGCGAAATTTTTTTACACCCTCCAGAAATTTTTTACACTCCCAGTCCAAAATTAATGGAAAAAAGCCTGGTCGCTGCCATGCCATGCTTTCTCTCCCCTCCCCCCGGCTCACCAGAGAAAAATTCCCAAAATGTTCTTGGTTCAAACCTTTCAAAATTAAAACTTCGAAAACAGTCGATAAAAGTTTGAAATGGTTATTGAAAATTTCTGGACCCAACAAATAATAAAGTGAAATGCTGTTACGCGTGCCTGTTACGAACTATTAAACTTGAACTGTGGTTAACAATTGACTGATTTAGAGTTAACATTTTAACTGAACTCAATGAATTTGATTACTTGTGTGCAGTGTAGGATTTGTGCAAAAATAGGTGGGGGGTTGGACAATCTGACGAATGGGGGATTGGGTAGCGACGGTCCAAAAATTGACGAGCTGGGGGAGTGCAGGCGACGATCGGGGGGAGGGGTGGTGGGGGTGGCAACTGTCCAAAATTTACCCTATCCCCTTGTTTTCTTTTCAAGCCGACCTCTGTTTTTTCAAGCGAGGTGGGGAGGGGGGGTTGTTACATCCGCCATGGGGTTCAACCCCCACCCCAGACAAATCCACCATGCTTGTGTGTTTCATTTGTTTTAATTTTACATTGTGCAGTATTTAATTATTTTTTATATTCTACTTTATCCTATAGATTACAATATGAAGAAAGAAATAAAAAGAAAGAATCTGCTTAGAACTAATGCTGACGATACATGAGAAATACCTGACACCTACAAGTTATGACTAAATTCTGTCACGTGCTACTCAAGGATATCAGCTCAACGCCAGTCTCTCAATAATATCAACATTCCCATGAATATTTGGCTAATAATTTGTCGCTCTGTCCTGTGTCATAGACTCTTACACAAGACGGTCTGCCAAGATATGCCCATTAGAATAACAAGTGTCTTCATCTCTCTGCGCTCTAGCATTGTTTGAGATGAAAAACACTGTTATTGTTTCTCTGCGGGAAGATGCTATACAAGGTTGAGTTGATATAACAACCAGTTCGGCCATTATTTCGCAAGTCAGTTACTGCAGTGGCCAAACGAGTGAAACACAAACTTTGAAGAGATACTATTTGATGAACGCTATATGGTTTCGTAACGGCAGAGGATTATTAATATTTCTATGAAAACAGTTCGCAACTAATCTGTAATCAAGTCGTTCTATTAGTGTGTACGATGTTTTCGTTTAACGCGGCGTCTGTTTTTGTAACAGGTTTGTTTACTTTATAATTTTGTAATAATGATATTATTATGCCGCTTTTGATTCCAGAATTGTTATGTGCTTAGTGTCGTGCATCTTCTAAATATCAATGTTCTATCTATTGTTAATGTTCTGTATTATTTGCCTTAACCGATATGAGAGGTACCGGGTACCTGGTACCTATCATACCAGGGTACCTATAGGTACGCTGGTACCTGGTAACAGGGCCGTAGCCATGATTTCATAGGGTGGGGGTCGAAAAATTACGGCCTTTTCAAAATGTTCTTTTCGGAGGAGGTTTCGAGCTTAATTAAACAAATTGACGACTTTTTCTAAATTTTCTTCACAAACAGAAATTTTAAGAAAAATTTACGGGGGGGGGGTGGGTTTGAACCCACCCCATTAATTTAAATACAGCCTTGCATGGTAGTCTACTATGAACTTCATGTTAACCGTAATTTAAAGTATTAAAGTGTTCTCTATAGGTGGAATATAGTTGATCTCTTTCCACAGACCTCTATCTACCGTCGTGCAAGTTTCATCAAACTGATGGGGGCCAGTGTGCCATGTAAACACTTCAGTTTGCTACCTTGCCTTTTCCACCGAGTAACAGTTCATAGTGCCTGATAACAGGATCTGGCAAGGCGCGTATACAAAAGTTTACCTGATTTCGTTATCTATAACATTGTCTGACTAAGAACCCTGCATGACTTTTGCACACGAGACGGGCTGTAGACTCACTGGTCTACAGGTCACTCTATGAATTTGTAATTTTTGCCGGGGATGAATGGACTGTGTGGTACATTCAACATCATTATTTTTTTTCAATCTCAGCGATGTCATCCTGCATATTCCACCGAACAGTTTCGTCTCATGTTATCAGGAAGAACTGCAGTCAACCAAGTTGACCAATTAGCCTGTGTTATATGCATTGTTAGTGAACCAATCGGGGCCCAACATACTTGCCTTGTCGAAAATGTCGGAGATTATGTAAGTTTTCTTGCTCTGCTGAGGAATTTCGGTCCGCTTTCTGCTCGGTACCGACCACCGACATTGGTTATGAATACATGATACGTGGCTTAACCATGTGTCAAATATTCATAGTCTTTGTCTCCGATTTCTGCAATTAACCTACTAATATAAGCTTTAGCTAAATCTTATTTCATTTTGAGAATGTACGGTGTAGATGCATAAACATCTCGACTATAATTATTGCCTACGTCACGCAGCTTGATGTATTTAACTATGAACATTGGTGTCTTAATTTCATCTATGTTTTGACAAAATGTCAGATTTCTACATTTACAATATGGAAGGAGCCACACACGATGATTGATACAGTACATTTAAATATGACGATGGCTACGTCGCATTACGAGCTGGCCCGTAATCAGGATATTATTGAGGAAGAGGCTCTTGCGTCAACAAAATTTAAAATATAATTTTCTTCACATTTTTATTTCAAGGGATTCAAGGAATAACATTTTCTAGTGAGCAGGAGGAGCGTGACAGCTAATATATGCACCATTTTCGAGAAATAAAATCATTTGGAGCTGAACGCGTAAAACCCCCACCCCTTAAAAGGCTTAAATACGACCCTGGTAAGCCTGCAGCTGTACTATTTGTTATGAAACCAATTGCTTCTTGAACTGGATTGTTTTGGTGCGTTGCAAGACGCTTAGAACAAAGAAGTTCAAGTACGATTCACTCGGGTCGTGTGACTTGCTTGCAATGTGCTGATGTTGATATGATTACGTTTACGATAAGTATGACTTCCAAGAGAATAAAGCGGGAGGCCTTAATAGTGTAGTGGCAACACGTCTGCTTGTCATGCAGGAGCCCTGGGTTCGATTCCAGGTTCAGGCATAACGTTTTGCTCGTGGGTGGAAGGAGGCATGTCGTAAGCGGACTCTTCATATTAACATATACAACAGGAGCACAAGTGACTCTAAGCTTGTTCATACAGGCTAATTTAACTATTCCGATTATCTATCTAAATTTCACTTTAAAATATCAAAATATTATTCAATTAACGATTAGGATTGTGGCATCGTGAAAAACACTATACGTTTAGAGCCTGACATTTCAGGTAAATATATGTGTGTATATATGTACAAATTACAGTACAACTCCCTAACGCAACCATGTGTTCGAATTACGGGACGGGGGAGGGGCTCCCCCCGAAAGCGCTGGCGGCCCGGGCCCCTTGAAAGCTCCCATTTCAAGGGGGCCGGTAAAAGGTCCCCCGGTAGTAGAATTACGGGGGCCAGCCCCCCCCACGAAAGCACTGTCTCACCTTTTGTATGTAGCTGCACAATTTAAATTTTACTGTGAGCCATGTGAATTTTTTTGTTGTCTTCTCGCAACATTTAGTCCAGGTGACAAGTGGCTTAGGCCCATGGTATTAGACAGTTATCAGTTAACCTCTACTTTAGTACGCTGCATGGGAAACTACTGGGGTTAAGGTAGGGTTATGGTTGGGATTATGATTATAAGTCGGGTTTTGGTTGGGATAATGGTTCGATGGTTTGGGTTGGGCTTATAGAACATTTTGCAGCCTTAAATGTCAATATTTCAAACTTTTTTCATTAACTTTTTTGAACACGTACACTACCTGTTGACCCCCCCCCCTCCCCCCATTAGGGTATTAAAGTGAAGGAGAACCCAACTGCTCCACGAACTTGGACAAGGAAAACTTTGTTTAATTCCTCCATATATGAACACGCATGTAAGTCAGGGCCGTATATAAGGGGAAGGGCTTCCGGTTCAACTCCGCTCCACGAATTTTTTTCAGTTAACATCTATGATGTTTTGGAAAGATTTTTTTTGTGGAAAAGGTCGTTAAATTTTTTTTTAAATTGTAGCTGCACAATTAAGGGTTTGCATTAAAACAGGCGGATTTCTTTTGGATAACTCCTCTCGCGACATAATTCTAGCTTAGAAGTGGTATTATATTAGCTGTTGGCATAGACAGGCGTCATTCGTGAATTTGGTTCTGTCAAACATTGCTTTATTCCTTCCCGTGAAAACGCATACTGCACGAAGCATTTATCGACAAAATTGCCATGCATATAATCATGAACCGATTAATAGCAGCCCCAAGAATTTTGTGGTCAAGTGCAATGCTTTAACCCTCCCTCCTCACAAGATTTAATAGTAATTAGTGTGATAAATTAACTGGACTTTTTGACTCGATTCGCCCGCTGAGTCATTTTCAAGCGAATCGTTCACGGAGCGATGAGCAATTTCTCCAGTATTTTGATAAGGGGGAAGGAAGGCAAACATTGCCTTGCTTCTCGTGAATTTGCGTTTAAGAGCAATTTTTTGAATTTAGAAATATTAAACTTTTGAGATATTATCGTTTAACATTTGATTAACAATTTTGTGCCATGACTTTTATGATATGAGCAGATATCATGTTTGGGACCATCAATTTGCACGTGCCCCCCTGAAAAAGCAATCTGAAAGAGAAATGTTAATTTCGATTTTTGGGCCAGTAGCGCCGGCGGGGTCATTTGTCTCCGGGTAACGGGTTTAAAAGTGTCGGCGGGATTAAGTGTCGGCGGGATTAAGTGTCGGAGTTGAAACGTCGAGGATTTAAGTGTCGCGGAATTAAATGTCATATAACTCTACTTTCTGTGCACAATATTATATATTCAGTTAGACCGCAAAACGCTTGTTAATGTCATAACGCTTAGGGACGTTACATTTCTAAACGAAACGTTGTTGAAATATGCGCATTTCGTCCTCCTGAAATCTTAAAAATGTCAACTTTAAGTAATAACCGATTGAAAATTCACATTATGACGCTTTTGTTAAGGGGCCGTTTTTAGGCCACTCTTACTAGGTCTACAACAGTGGTTCCCACCTAAAAATCTTCAAGGACCATAACTACGCGGCAGGAGAGCTTCGGGGGCCAATTTCCGTGCGGAGGGAGGAAAAAATTTGCTTTCCATTATTCA
>JAQFYQ010000876.1:0-14935 GCA_034694885.1 Buchholzia appendiculata | reverse complement strand
AAGAGCATGTTGTAGCCATTTTCTTTGACCTGGAGAAAGCATATGACACCTCGTGGAGATTTGGTTCAATTAAAGATCTCTATGATGCTGGTCTAAGAGGGAACTTGCCAACCTTCAACTTCTTAAGTAATAGAACCTTCAAAGTTAGACATGCCAACTGTTTCTCTAATAACTTTTCACAAGAATGTAGTGTGGTGATGATGAAGATGATGATACAGCTGTGATTTGTTGTATGTTTAAAGTTACGGTATCAGAAATGTTTGGACGCTCATCACAAGTATCGCCCCCAGCAAACGGACAGTAGCCAGCGTTCCACGAGTCAAATAAAGGTCAGTTCAGAGTTCAGTTAAACATAGGTCAGTTCACAGTTCAGTTAAATATTGGTCAGTTCAGAGTTCAGTTAAACATAGGTCAGTTCACAGTTCAGTTAAATAAAGGTCAGTTCAGAGTTCAGTTAAATATAGGTCAGTTTACAGTTCAGTCAAAGAAAGGTCAGTTCAGAGTTCAGTTAAATATAGGTCAGTTCAGAGTTCAGTTGAATAATGGTCAGTTCACAGTTCAGTTAAATAAAGGTCAGTTCAGAGTTCAGTTAAACATAGGTCAGTTCAGAGTTCAGTTAAATAAAGGTCAGTTCAGAGTTCAGTTAAATATAGGTCAGTTTAGAGTTCAGTTGAATAATGGTCAGTTCAGTTCAGAGTTCAGTTAAATAAAGGTCAGTTCAGGGTTCAGTCAAATATAGGTCAGTTCAGAGTTCAGTTGAATAAAGGTTGGTTCAGTCAAAACTAGATAAATTCAGTAAATTATGGTCAGTTCAGTTAAGGTCAGTTCAAATAAATGGGGGCCAGGTCAAAGTTAAGTTCCTTCGCGTATTCATCTTAAACTGACATTGATTTTTCCGCTTTTTGTTTTACTTGCATTTAAATTGGAGCTCTTTATTCGGCTACATATTTTGCTTATGAAAATACAATAGCAAGTTTCTACATAATCCTCCGAAGATAATATTTATCTTTGTCTTGTGTGTTACGGGTAGGGCCTCGGATCGAGCATCAGGCAAGGAGTCCAATCAGTGCTTGGTAACATTGCAAAGGGCTGTAAGCCGAGCAAGAGTTAGCCGTCAAAGTGTTGCACAGCCGTAAAGTTACTCGTGACGTCACTCGTGACGTCACTCATGACGTCACATTGGAATTACGTCATAGAGACACAGCGGAACGAAGGAGCGAAGGAAGGTGCGAAGGAGAGGTGACAAGAGAAGAAAGAAGAACAGCAAATAGTTTTTCGACAATCAATACGACAAGTACTCAATTAGAACTTCAGCGCAACATTTATACGTGTGCTTGAATGCGTGCATGCACTCGCATAATGTGCATGCACTCTTGCATAATGTGCGTGCGTATGAACAATATGTGCATAGTGTTCGAGTTCGGGTTATAAAGCTCAGAGGCGGGGGGGGAGGAGGGAGAGATGAAAACTCTACTGACTTCATCTCAAATTGGTACCATCTATAAATTATTTTAGAAATTATTCTACGAGCTCTCAGTCTAGATAAAATTTGAAAAAAAACTTGAAATGAGATGGTACCGTAGGGGAGGGGTGGGGCGTCCAACCTCACAGGTAAAAGATAAATGAAATTGACCAGGTTGAATGTTTACCCGGAGCTTTCAACCCTGACACTCGAACATTGCAAGTGTGCGAGCACAGCATGTACATTGATACTATAACATCTTTAGAGCTTATTTAGACTTTGTGTCTGTGTACTGTTGAGTGTTGTGTACAACGGGCATGTTCAATTGTTGTACACAATCTATAGAGCGCTTTTAGTGTTTTCTCTACAGGCTACAATCAGCTCTTTGTATCGCCGTCTCTGATTGGCCGTTGCTGCATAGCAGTGACGTCATACGTATTTGTTTTTGTCGTTAATGACGTCATTGGAATTGTTCTTTGATGTGTACCGCCACCAGTCACAGACTGCATAGGTGGTGTTGTGTGCGAATTGTTACAGGCTCTAGCCAGCCGAAGCTGTTTATTGTTGAACGTTTGTACCCTTGAAGTTTACCCTCTTATTATGCATTGTTGGACTTTGCCAAATGCAGAGTTTGTTGTAAGTTTGACAAGTGTAGTTTGTTGTGTGTTTGCCAAGTGCAGTGAGTTTGTTGGAAGTGTGCCAAGTGTTGAAAGTTTGTCAAGTGCAGTAAGTGCAATGAGTTTGTTGGATGTTTGCCAAGTGCAGTGAGAGTGTTGGATGTTTGCAAAGTGCAAGGAGTTTGTTGGATGTTTGCCACGTTTGTTGCAGGTATGGTTTGTGTTTGTTGGAAGTATACCAATGAACTGATAATTGTTGGACATTTACCAAATGTGGCCATTTGCCGAATTCGTTGAAGATCTAGTCTGGAATAGTTGAACGTTTGTCGAGTTGAATTTCGCTTCAGGTCAATCTGTATTTATTGGACGTTTGCCAAATTGAATTTCTCTTCAGGTCTATCGATATTTGTTGGACATGTGTCAAGTTCAATAAGTCAAATCTATTCTGATAAATACTTCTTCGATTTTGCTGGATGTTTTTCAAGTTTGATCAATTTAAAATTGAGTACGTAATGATAATAGATGACAAATTAATATTTGAACGTTTTGAAGTCAAGGAATCGCGATAGTCTGTATTTTATTGAAGTCATGATACTGTTAGGTTGTAAAATGTGTTTGCTCATATAACAAGTTGTATTTTGCATTACTGTATCATCAGGAATGATCACAACAACTTTGGGAAGAGGGACAAAACATGGAGTAGATCGTGCTAATTTCTGGACAAAGGCTCGTACCTCCACCCTACTCTTGTACCTTTACACTACGAGGTAATCGAAAGTGTTTAAGCCAAATTTAAAAGAATTTTAATATGGGCCCCGTCAACCTTTTGTCGCCTTTTTCACGCTCCCCACCCCTACTTCAACTTGTAATAAATTGTCGCAACTATGCTAGTTGATCCAGCTGTAATCATTCATATTAATACAGGCCAGGAATTTGACAGGTGCCATTAAATTCTCTCGTATTAAAAATAATTTATTTAAACATTTTCTACATTGGGCTGAAGTCAATTCCAGAAATATGAATGATTTGGATGTTGATGAAATTATTCAACTCAATGTCTTAGATGTCACCCAGTATTTGATATTCGTTGGAAAAGTTTCAGATCAGTATCCTTCAATTTCTGTCAAATTTTGTTGATTCTTCGTTGCACTAGAAATCAGCTGCCGAGGCATGAAGTGTAATCATTCGTGGGAAGGCACGGATAGGCATGGACACCCCAGTCCTAACTCGGGCCTGCTTGAGCAGTACTGTAGCCACGCTGCTTTTGTCATACTGCAACTTGTGAATAACAGCAGTGCTTTTGTACGTATTAGTGTTTAGTTGATTTTTGTAGACGTTTGGCACAAGGAGACACCCTTCAAAAAGAGTCGTAAAAACATGGCCGACTTTGGTCGCTGCCATATTTTTGTTTCATTTTGATCGTCGCTTAAAGCAGTGCTGTCATGTATTTATGTGTGTGTGTGCGTGTTAGTGTTGACATAGTCTGTTACTGATGACATTGAAGCATTTGTACATTGTAGTGATGTCATCGACCCATTTTACCTTTATTGTTCGTGGACAATTCGCCCTGGACAACTTACTCCCAAAACTTCCCCAGTACAAGCTGCTCTAGAGTTACAGTTATGGCTTAAAGTAGAGTCAGGGTTATGGCAAGATGTCTGGGACGATGCGATTTTTCCTGCAACGAACTCGATTGACCGTCGCATTTTCAGTTATTTTAATTACGAAGAGCTGACGGCACTAGTTTTGTACATAATTTGTCGCGATGATTTGCAAAGTATTATTTCATAACGTTGTTGAATTCGTTGGTCTGAAAGTTAAACATTGAAATGAATAATAGATAGGCAAGAGGAACATAACAAGTTTAGAGGGATGGGGGGAAGGTTAACAACAGTTAACATGTATCATGGTAAACCGAAGATACTATATCTTCGGTAAACATGAGGATTAATTTTACTCAGAATGTATTACGAACGTATATTACGAATGTATTACGTTGAAATTATTCGTCAATCTCTATATTTATTATCCTTCCATACAGTTACTATTCTACAAATCGTCAATATTTACCACAGCATTGGGTCTAGAAACAGCATCAGTCTTTTCAACAGCACTAGTACCAAGTACTAACTTAACTACAGTGTGGTACAAGAACTAACACACGTGCCTTTGTTGCCAATAGGCAGAACTGGTACAGAGGTCCAATAAAGAGCATCAAACCAAGCGTCCACTTCTCCAAATAGAATGTTTAACAACTTGTTTATGTACAGATGCTTTTTATATGATTACGTAAATGCATAGTTTTGTCTGTTAATTTAACCTGTGTTAATAATTGCTCGTTAATTTGATTAAATGTAGTTTTTATTTGTCGGAGTCGTGCGTAGTTGAATAATCAAAGTTTGCTCGTTTGTCACGTGCACCAAGAGGATTGTAATAATTCAAGCTTGCTCTTTTTAATTTATTGTTTTATAAAGTTCTATTGCCCGGTGTTTGTCATCATTAAATAGTTTTGAATTGCAGCTTTTTCACTACGTTTGTGTACAACTAAGCCACATGGCTATCCAATGCCTGAATCCAAATTGCTGCGGCAGCCGAATAGCGACTGGAGCCACATGTACACGGCATTTAGGCCGCCGACAATAAATAACAGCAATTCCAAGCTGCACAATTAATCGTCATGATAAAAAAAATCCTTTCTTGCTGACACTAAAAAACAACAGGAAAACAAGTATATTTTCTCCACACTCTTCTTATATGTTGAATACAGAGAAAAACGGTCTACACTGGAGACAGACAGAATGTTCTGTGTTCCAGTTGACAGACAACAATAACGGTTTGACAACGCTCAAGGTTTCATTTCACTAGCACCTAGGCTAGAGATTCTATAGACACGATTCAACACATCTCACAAACATCTCACAAGCTGTTTACATACACATGCGCACATACACACACGGCATTAGATTTTCAACACTAAATACGAATCACTGAAACGCACTGATAACAACGTTATCACCTTGCTACTTCTGTGAAATACATCTCGGTGTAAAACGAATAAGAAATTAACTTGAATAAGAATGTCAACAATCGGCAGAAATACGTGCAAAGAAATCAAACATCGTCACAAAGCATAAAACTGAATCAATCGCATGCAACAGCTATTCCAAGTTGGAATAGCTGTAAATTTGTCGTAATTTACCACAGAAATGAATAATTTGTGAACGCCGTTTTATTTGTAATTGCATACCAGCAAAACAAAATTTCTCAAGAAAAGAATCACCAATTATACAACATGCTACGATCGTAAGCAAGCAATAACAGTTAAAGCCAAAGTATTTGAATAATTCAACTGGACAAAACACAGCCTTGATTATGTAAGCATGCTATATCTTAAGACAGATTGGATTATGTCAGCATGTTGCTTTAAGACAGACTTTCCTAAACATCTGCTCATGACTAGTCCATAGGTTCAATTACAACTAGACTCGTGAACCGGAAGCATTACAGACGGGTATTGGAGAGAAATCATCGCTGTCTCCGACATGACTCCAACGGCCTCATGACTTTAGATAGAGAGGTCAGAGGGCAAAGTTCATCGACAGCCAATCCAGCTTGACGTTCAAAACAAAATAAGCCAAATCATGCGTCCAAAAAGAGAGTAATACTAATTGAACATGCATAAATACACGACACACACACACACACAGTGTGACAAGCCTCGGTGCTTAAGCTACTGCATACAATGCTCATTGACAATTGCTCAAGTCATTGTAGATCAAGACACGACGACTCTGGTTAGAACGTGCAAAACCTATTAAAAGAAAATGCATGCTTAAACTAAGATTTAAACAGGCTTAAACTACAGGATTACAAATCCATTGATAAGTTGTAAAAAAAATTATTTACACCATCGTATGTAATAACCATGCTTAAACTATCATTGGATTAAAAGTGCTTGTTGAACTATCGTCAGATGTGCTTAAACTATCGTAGAGATACAGGTGCACAAACTATCATAGAGATACAGGTGCACAAACTATCATAGAGATACAGGTGCACAAACTATCGCACAACTTAACAGCGTACAATTATAGCAGGCATTAACTAACAGATGCATCTTAATTCACACACACGTAATAGCTGGATTAAAACAATGATTTCTAATATTTCTCAGACTCTAGGAATTACTGTGAAGAACTGTCAACATGTTTAGACTACAATTAAACTATGACTGCGACGACCATCAATCATCACCATGACAACCATAGACTGCTTTCGTTGTCTCCATGACGACGACTGACTGTCCGCCAAACACTGTCAATATGATGATTACAAGCTAAACACCGTCGTCTTGACGACCAATAGACTCCATTACCTTGACGACCATTACACCGCATCACCTCGACGACCATTGGACACGGTTGCCTTGACGACCACTAAACACCGTCGCCTTGACGACCTCTAAACACCGTCGCCTTGACGACCGTTCTCCTCGCAAACTGTCCTGTCCATCTGCGCCATGCGCCGCTGCATCATCAAACTCTGCTGTCGTGCACGGTGTCTCCTAGAGTTCTGCACACGACTCTTGGCGTCCTCGCACACAGAGCACGAACCCTCGAGCGCCACACAGATCCTAGCGTGCGCGTCAGCAACTGCACGAAGGTCCATGCACTGAGCGCACGAGTAAGACGTGCACGTGCGCGCATGCTCTATCACGGAGCGGATGCGCGGACACCAGACACTCGCGCAGTCCAGTCCGCGCATGCACGAGGACGCGTGCTCGAGCGCGACGACCTGTCCGCGCAACACGTCGCTGATCTGTGCGTCGACGGCGTGACGACGGTCTGCGAGAGACGTGCACCGACGGTGGATCAGCCCGGGGGACGACTTCTGCGACGCGAAGCTGAACGGACGGCGAGCGACAGCGTCCGAGGAACCGGTTGTCACGGAAACGTCGTGCGGAGACGATTCGTCGATAGATGTGAGTTCGTGTTCGTGCTCGACCGTCTCATAACACGACGCACACAGACAGTAGTCCTGCATACAGAATAACCACAACGCAATGCATAAGCAACTAGTCTGCACTAATATAGTACAACACAAAATTACAACAACAACTCGCATCAATATTACACATGTTACGCGATGATATGAGCATCAGTTAACAATGGGCCAACACAGCTAAACCCTACAGTAATCACGATTAAACCCGGTGGTTGATATTATCCTCCTTGGCTGCTGTAAAAGCATAAACCCTTAAAGGCCCATAATATGGAAACACAGTGCACCCCAAAATTTAACAAAGGACCAATATATGGCTAAACATCTGGACTGCTAGAAATAGTAAAACTTATGAACCTGACTTGCGAGTCCTTATCATCTGATCATTCCTGCATCAGTGACATTTAAGCAAAGTTAAGTTCTCTTTCCTCTCAAGAAAGCTTCTCAGTGTTTCACTACAACTTAGAGATCAACTTCTATGATACTAACACGCAATACTCAAGTGACAGTGAACTCACAATCATCTTGGTATCATCTCATCAGTGAACTACCGAATAACTTATCTTAATTACTCTAAGAAAGGACGACTAATCAGAGTAGTGACACGTGATGATGATGGCAGATAATGACAAGCAAGTATTTGCCGCCGTGGTTAAATCCCGGCGCCTCCTTTCTTGACCCCGGCACCTCCGCCAAATATCCGACCCCGACAGGATCGCAATTTGACCCCGGCACCTCAGAAAAAATTTATCACTGGGGGTCACTGTCATTTTAGTGTCGACCCCCGGCACCTCAAAACGAACAAATACGACGTAGTGACAAGAGACAAGTGAATGCAGCACTCACCGTGCAAACCGAACACTTGTACAGCACGCCGACGACCTCTGACCCAGAGTCCGTCGTGCACCGACCGCACTGCGCACAGGCTGACGAGAGAGACGGTGCATCGCACGGTGCGTTTGTGGTCCTCTCACGGTGCACCTCGTAGAGCAGCACCATAGTGGAGAACTTTGCGTGTCGGAGCGAAGAGAACTCGCAATGTTCGTCTCGTGCCATGAGGAGGAAGTTCCCTCTCACTTCCATCAGTTCGCTCGGCATGAGAGGGTCAGGGTCGGCCAGCATGACCATAGGGACTTCCATGGACCCGGGGGAACGTAGCAGCACAACAAAGAAACTCTACAATATCAACAGTCAAGAAATCAGTACAGTACAAACGAACAATACATCATACAGTGCTTGACCTATTTTAACGATATTTATAAATGGAACAAAAATGCCACAGAAGGAAGCACTGAACTAGCCGAGTAGAATAAGTAAATCTTTACACTAGTCTTCAAATCAACCCTGAAACATGAAGCACCGAAAGAGTACAGAGCGTAATAATAAACGACGGAGAGACCGAGAAAAGGAGAAATGGAAAAGACAAAAAAAGAAGTTACAGTGTCCCAATCTGAGGATGATCTGATTTTGTTGAGATTTGAATGTGCAATATTAGTGGAATCACTTGTACACCTGCATCTCTACTACAATCACGTAGACCAAGAAAGATAGCGTTTACTAGCTATGCGGTAATCGAGAAACAATTTACTGAACTTGACGTGTGTTTGTTTTGGCACGTTAGCACCAAGGGGCAATATATTGCGCCCTTTGACATGTCAAAAGTTCTCAGACACAAGATATTGTACCAAAAAAATCCACTCAACATAACAAAGTTAATGTGTTTACAAAACTGGCTCGACATTGAAATATGTGCAATAAGATGTAAATGCTGATGAAGATGCTTTGGCACACACCTCCTTGTGTCGATTGAGTGCCTGTAGAAGCTTGGAACTAAGGTCCTGAGGACCCGTCGCTACAGCCGACCTCTTCTTACAACCGCCCGGCTTCTTCGGCTTCTTATCCCTCGACTTCTTCTTCTTGTTGTTCGTCTTCTTGTTAGCGACGGATGCCGTGCACGGAATGACTTCCTGGGTCGACGTGAACTTGCCTCCACAGTCCTGCTATAATCACAACAGAGGGATTGTTGACAGACATAAAACAAGATAGACAGTAGAACTGGTGAGTGATGTACTAACGCTATGTTACGACTGCCGAGAGATACACAAACACTAATTGCAGGATTAAAAACCTGCGTACTTTGTGACGACATAACCAAGCATATCAAAGAATGATAGGTGGAGAAGTTTAACGCCAAGGACCTGCAGAAAGGAACAGTACTAAGGATGATAACGAATTAACGCCAGAGTTTAAACGCAACCTTTTCAATTGTGATGAATAAACACAGTCTTGCAAAATGTATACATTTTGTAAATACTCTACAAATTGTAAATAATGTACACATGAACCTTTTAATGCTGCGAGACATGTGACTCGACCTCACGTTTTATATACAAGAATATGTGTGATAATATTGCAGCCCAGAAATTCACATAGACAATTATTTGAAACCGACTTCAGCAAGTGAGATGGACCCGTATCAACACAGACAGTGAGCTCCTTTAGTTCTTACCTGTACGATCCTGTCCAAACAAGACACAATCAAATACCAAACTTAGTTAGGTCACTCACCTCATTCAAACAAACGGACGGCGACGGAGTCTCAACGTCAACATCGACAGAATCCCCGACCACTGCCGAGTCCAGGGGCATGGACTGTTCACAAACCGGCGTAGACCGATCGACAGGAATGCAAGATTCTACAGTTGTGACAACGGCACCCTCGGATGAAACTGCCACAACAGTGGCCTCTGACACACAAGCGACGGTGCCCTCTGCGCCCGACAAGACGGATGGTTTGAGGGCCGTGATGAGCTCTTCTATCGTCGTCACCCAGAAGTCGCCGTCAAAGTAGGGAAGCTCATTTGCGCTCTTCAAACCACGGTCGGTGAAATCTTCCAATACGTCCTAAATCAATGAATCAAATCAACGACTGAGATACATCATTTATAAACACTCAAGTTCTATACAAAACACAAACAACATTTAAATCCAAATCAATGCTACAAAAACTAGGTTTATTAGATTGAAATCACTTGTGACACACATCTTTCTCTAATCGACACGTTGCAACGGAGCATTTACTGCTTTTTTTCTACAATCAAACCAGAATGGTCAATGCTTTCAGATAATGACACAATCTACTCCATAAATATATGATAATCGAATGAAATTAGCAGATCAAAAAGAGATGAAGAATACATCCTATCATTATCATCTGTTTAACAGCCCACTATTCGCATCCTGAAAGGGGGGCAACACATTCATTCACGGCTGTAACGCAACAAAGAATATAAAATCTGAATTCAATGAACACTGGCAGTAGCTAATCTGAGAGAACTGACCTCAATTAATTTTTTTCACGTACACAAAATCAGAGCAAGGAAATAACGAAGAATCAGTGCGCTGTAATCAAATGACAAAAAAATTAAAAAATTAAAAAATAAAAACAGCACGCGACAAAACTAGCCGGAGTATTTGTCAAGCATTCAAAACCGACCTTGTAGTCGTACACAGCGCCCTCCAGCGTGGCCTTGTCCAACATCTTCTTGTACCAGTCCTGGAGCCGCTTCGGCCGAGGGATCTTCTGATCGACTGGGTGAGAGTTGAAGATGTAGTCGTCTCCTTCAAGCGGCGGACACGCCCAGATGTGTAGTGTTAGGTAACTACATGGACAATAGCATAAATACTGTACGTAGCATTACAAACAGCTCGCGATACAAAACCAAGGTCGTAAGCAAACATTTAGCTCGTTTGATAATCAAATATTATATTCGTTAATCTCATTGAAAACACGAGTAGAATGACTAGGCTGGAGTGTATGAATCACTATTTAAAAAATTGGAGTTCGGTAATGAAAAAGAGCCATTGTTGGATATCACCTAATCCTCGCCGACATGGAACACATGATGTTAGACAAAGATGAGTTGAAGGCGCACGAATGTTTTATAATAGACAGAGATAACCTAAACCTATGAGCATGAACAGCATGAGAACACGCTACTCAGCGACAGCTCTAAATACCTGATGTACCTACGAGAGAGCAGGTCAAGTTAGTCTACAGAGAGAATGTAGTTCACATAGACAAACAAGGCGACATAATGAGACAACAGGTGCCTCACCCGGGTGCACGAATATAGTTCATGTTACCGACCCGAGCGTGTGAATGTAGTTCACATAACCAATAAGACACGAGGTTACTTACCCGAGCGCACGAATGTAGTTCATGTAACCAATAAGACATGAGGTTACTTACCCTAGCGCACGAATGTAGTTCATGTAGCCAATAAGAAACAAGGTTACTTACCCGAGTGCACGAATGTAGTTCATGCAGCCAATAAGAAACGAAGTTACTTACCCGAGCGCACGAATGTAGTTCATGTAACCAATAAGAAAAGAGGTTACTTACCCTAGCGCACGAATGTAGTTCATATAGCCGATGAGTATTTCATGATAGACGGCCGAGCGAAGCTCTCTTGGCTGGAAGTAGTTAACACTGTCCATGTACGCCAGATAGACCCGCCTACAAATACAATTAGACATGCCTACAAATACAATTAGACCCGCCTACACATACAATTAGACCCGTCTACTAATACAATTAGACCCGCCTACAAATATAATTAGACCCGCCTACAAATACGATAAGATAGACCCGCCTACAAATACGATTAGACCCGCCTACAAATACGATTAGACCCGCCTACAAATATAATTAGACTTGTCTACAAATACAATTAGACCTGTCTACAAATACAAGTAGATCCGCCTTTAAATTCAAGTAGAGATCCCTACAAAAATGAGATCTGACTACAAATACATTCAATCCACTTACAGACAAACTCAGACACGTCAACAATTACAAGTAGACCCACCTACAAATACCAAAGATCACAATAAAACCTGCCTGCACATTTCACACACACAGCGAGTGTTCGCTCAGTCAGTCAAGAACTAGCCTCGCGTGCTAAAGGTCATAGGTTGAACTCCGGGCCCAGGCAGCGTTATCAATAGCAAAAATGGACAAATTTGTATGCTCTTGACACCCTTTCACTTGGACGATCCCAAATACTTTAATTTTCACATACATGTAATTGTCATCACTCACATTTAGAGCCTATTACACGTGCAATCAATGGTATCAAGGCCCACCCAGTAATACCAACAATCAGAGTTAGACCGCCTAGAGATTCAAGAAGTAGAACCTCTAAGAATACAAGTAATTGAGCAGCATCTAATCACAGACCTGCGGTTAGGCTCCGGACAGTCGTCCCCATACTCCTGAGTGTGGAGGATAAAGAAGCACACGTCCACGCCCGGCTCTACCTCCTGGAACACTCCCACTGTCTTAGCCGTGTATGGGAAGCCGGCTGGCTCGTCCGGAAACTGGCTACGCATGCCGGGTCTCACGTCCGTGGTCTTGCGCGTAGCGGCCAGCACGCGAACGTGCACCGTCTGTGCACAAGAGTCAGCGTAGCGCGTCAACAGTGCACGAACTCTGCGCTCAAGGTATGCACCGAGTTCTGTGTACGGAAGATCTGTCAAACACATTCAGATCACATTAAGCAGACATCAAAACAGGCAACAAGACAGACAAGTTAAAAGCTTGTTACAACTGACATGTATCCTGACAAAAACTAGACAAGATATACATGTACAAGACCTTCTCAACTGGTCTCATTCACAGTAAGGTCTCAACCATCTTTCAAGAATGTTTGAAAAACTTCTAACTTATTCTGATCCTTGACAATGTCTTTTGCTGACATTGGCAAAAAAAGAATAGTAATACGACTCTTAATCAATACAACATAAAAACACAAAACACCCAGTTAGAAAGTGAGAGAAGAGAGAAAGAAAGGGTAGGGGGAAGAGAAAGAGGAAATGGGAGAAAGAAGGATGGGACAGAAAAAGGGAAGAGAGAAAGGGCAGGGGAGAGATGAGAGAGGGAGGAAGGGAGAGAGGAAAAAAGGGAGAGAGAAGGGAAAGAGACAGTAAGACAGAAAGGAACTTCAGAAAGAGATTAAATAATAGATACAAGTAAAGCTGTACTTTTAGCTGTGAAAAGATTGCGATGTCGCTGTCTGTCATGACGACACTGACACCGACGACACACGAACCCCGTCGACCAGATCTCATCAACGTGTAGTGAACAGATCATGTGCTGACGTCTGCCACACTCGACGCACATAGCCAACCTTTGCACATGACATACACAATAATATAAGGACATAGCCAACCTGTTCACACAACGATATAAGCACATAGCCAACCTGTTCACACAACGATATAAGCACATTGCCAACCTGTTCACACAACAATATAAGCACATTGCCAACCTGTTCACACAACAATATAAGCACATTGCCAACCTGTTCACACAATAATATAAGCACATTGCCAACCTGTTCACACAACAATATAAGCACATTGCCAACCTGTTCACACAACAATATATAGGCACAATGCCAACCTGTTCACACCAAGAGACATATATACACATTACTCGACAGTGTGAAGCATGCGTATTATTATCAATCAGAATCGATTTACGGATTTACGCAACTAAGGCGTATTTCAATGTCAGACCATGTCAGACATGTTTCTGTTTCGGAATCACATCATCATCATCGTAACTCGTTCATCCACTACATGCTATTGCAAGATGTCTAAAATGACCACAGAAATAGTCACACAATAACAAAATATTGTAAACCATATCAAAATGCAGATGAGGCAGAGAATGTTCAATACGAGCAGCATTTACGACTGTATATTAATTACACTGCTATATTGGATTCAGTGAAGAAAAAGTTACGGTCGAACATATACAGACAATTAACAATTGATGATTAAAACAAAACAAGGAACAGTAATATTCCGACGGGACTCACTTTTCCGGTTCTACTTCAATATTCTTCAGCTTGCGGAAAAGTTCCTTGCTTACGACTCTACAAGAAATACAACCCACAAAAAGAATGTAAGGTAGCAAAATCAGAAAAATAACTGAGCAGAAACAACATTTAAAAGCAGGTTGAAACAGTTTGGATATGCGGAAAGAAAGGTAGACAATGACTGGGTAAAGGCATGCAAGTTTCTGTATGTGGAAGGGCAAAAAAGACATAAGCAGTAGAAAGACTTAGGAGTGTGCGCAATCGAATATAAAGAAACTGAATCCGAGTGCCGAGGTTGCACATGATCAATCATGGTGTGCGGAGAGAGAACACTCCTTTCGTTTGAGACGTCAAACCCTTCCTAACCTGGGAAAACTGATGTAAATTGTTGATGATGTATGATGAAAGTTCAACAATGATTTAACACGGACAGAAAGAGAGAGGAAAGGAAGAGAAACTAAGAGAGGAACACACATATAAGAAGAGAGAAGAGGTAAATTACAGAGCCGGAAGAGATGGATCCTCTGTGAGAGACAGACAGACAGACAGACAGACAAGACAGACAGACAGACAGACACAGAGAGAGAGAAGAGGTAACTTACAGAGCAGGAAGAGAAGGATCTTCTGTGAGAGAGATTGTATTACTGTTTCCCTCCAGGTAACAGTGCTCGCAGAGAATAAACCTGTACAGCATCGGCCAATCAGCATTCAGCACATGAACAACATGTCAAACACATTATCAGCATGATTACAATCGTACAGCCGACTACAGTAATGTTTCCATTGTGCTTATCCGATATCAACAATACAGCCCTAACGACCGGACATAAAGCAAATCATTAGAGTCTGATCTTTCTTGCAAGCTGAACTGGGATATATGATGAACAAAACTTCTTAACCCTAGACGTACCGGCATATTTTCGTAACACTTACTCTATAGTGGGGGGACTTTGGTACCCCTAGCAAAA
>JAQFYQ010000875.1:0-14939 GCA_034694885.1 Buchholzia appendiculata | reverse complement strand
TCTTCACAAGTGACGGTGATGGCAGAATTATTCCTGTAAACAACGGTAGAACTTCAATTGGTGGAAAATGCTTCCAGCGTCGTGCAACAGCAATTTACAACTCTAGACTAGAAGTAGTAGATTAAACGTCAGGGGTGGAGGTTGCGTAATAGAGCCGGCTTTTATAGCATTTATTGAACTTGAAAGAACTGACTTGCTTTTAGCTTGAGCTGATGTGAACGTTTTATCCGAATTGCTGCCTAGTCACAGATGCTCATCAACTCATCCACTTGAAATAACATTGAACGAAACGAAACGAAACGAAACGGAAGTAATAATGTTTTGTTTATTTATTTGTGTGAATTTTTATTTAATAATTAAAAATAAAACATTACTTATTTTCAGAAACATTAGGGAGATTTGGCGGAGCGAGGTGGGCGTGGTTACTTGTATGGTCACAGTAATATAGTGTTTGAACATATTTTAAAATTTACTGTACATATACTTTAAAAGTCGTCTAGTGAAAACAACTCAGAAGAACAACTCGGGATATTTTTCGGGACAAGTTTTTATTGACCTTTATTTCAGTACATTTCATGGAAACGGTTAAGGTTAAGGTCGGGGTTTGGGTTATAATTTGGATTTTGGTTGGGATTGGGTTTGGGTGTGACTTGTAGAAAATTTTGACAGTTTTAAATTCTTAATTTAACAACTTTTAATTTTATTAAATGCGCATCCCTACCTATTGAATCGTTCTCATGCAGTATACTAAATTAATTAACCCAATTTGCAGACAATAGATTAATTGCCTACTAATTACTTTGGGAAATTAGGCGCAGTTTACAAGTTACAGCTCTTTTTTTGGGGGGATGGACTAATTTTCTGAGAATGCAGGAAATGTTTAAAAACTCATGACGTCGCAATTTATGAATAATTTAGTACTTGATTAAGTAATTAATTATTAATAATTAGATTAATTAATTATTTAATTAATTCACTTATAATTAATCGTACTGTAATTAATTAAATATTAATTAAATATTAATTAATTGATTTATTAATTAGGCAATTAAGGTATTAATTATTAATTTATTGTGATGTATTTTTTAAATTTCTGCATTTTCAGCAAATTGGTCGATCCGGTTTATTTTAATGACTTTGAATACCGGTAGTTAGCAACCTGCTGCTGCCAATCACTGCTTTTAATGATACCTTTAAGGCGCCGCTTGAGGAATAGAAATCCCACCCACCACGGAAGTACAAAAGTACAAGATCTTGAGCTCATGTTCATTTAAATATTCACTGCTTGTCACAGAAAATATATGATTTTATAATTTAACAATTTGTACTCTGACGATTATCCTACAAATGATTTTTAGACGATAACATGTAGCTAGAAACTGCTCAGACAATGGGACGAATTGTGCTTGATGATGATAGTGCTCTGTCCGAAGACAGGTCCTGGCGATGGTTATTTGTCTTGCATATTGCTACGCACGACTTGACTACCGACCGACTAGGCCAGATGAGCATGGGTGGGTGGCCAAAGGTCCTTCCCGTACAGGCAATGGGACGTGAACAACTTGCCCAAGTTTGTTACCAGACAACACCCTCGGCGCGGATTCGAACCTGCAACCTCTGGATTACGAGTCGAGCACGCTACCAATGAGCTATCTGGTCATCCCATTGCTTAGATCTATATATTGAGCTGTATGTGCTGAACATATTGATACATGCTGTTAAGTATATAATAATATTATCAAGATGTACAACCGACAACACTATTCATAATGAATGTTTATCCACATATTGTATGTATGTGTTTCAGTAATGATTAATACATTAACTTGTTGGATGCATAGTTACAGTCTGCAAGTTTGATTGACGACTCAACACTGCGTTTTATCACAACTCATATTTTTTGTACTTATATGAAGTTTAAATGCAGATGCAAGTTAGCTGCTGTTGTTGTATTGGCAACTAAATATATAAGCCTACTGCTAGTAGGTCAATGAGCTGGAAGTCAAATTCTGTTGGATTTAATCTCATTAATTTCTTTCTTGCAAATCAGTTTTGAGGAACAATCTAAGCGCAAATACAAGCTTTATTAATTCATATCAGACGGTTGTAAATCACCAGCCTGGCGCCTTCGTGACCGATAATTTATTGAGGGCAATACAATAATTATTATTCTTTATCAGATGAATATTTTAAAAAGTGATGAATTCAATTGTCAAATAATTAAATTTTGCAAATAAGCAAACGAGTTGAAATTAATTGTTAACACCGAAGCAGATTCAAGCAGAGCTATGCAACCCAAGTGAGGTACAGAACTTATCGACTAAAGTGATGATTGTTGATGAAAAGTGATGAACCTTTCCCACACTCCATGGCGTGAGCAGCTTTGAATTAGAGTTTGACCCCACAGAACAAAATGTAATGTCAATATTTACAGAATTACCAGAGGTTCATTTATTTGAAAGTGAATGTTTTATGTACTATCTCGTGATAATGTATTTTAATGGAATGTATTCGTCAGTTTCATTTGAGTGTGAAACCAGTGACGATCTGATCTGTAGATATTTTGATGCGTAAAATGCAGATAAATCTGAGGATATTTGCCAAGAATTGTTGGAAGAATACGCTCGCACATTGTGCTGAAGGAAATGCGAGGAGATGCACTAAATGCACAATATTTTTGAACATCGGAAACAGGCATCTAATGCACAATATTTGTAGCATCAAAAGGATGAAAAAATTCTCTATATTCTAGAACGTCCACACGCATGCTCTCATTGCATAATATTTATGAACGTCTAAAACCATGCACCGAATGCACAATATTTGTGACATGAAATGCATGCACCTATGTCATTGCGTGCACCGTAGTGAACGTCCACAAGAATGCACGAAATGCAGGATATTTGTGACATAAACAAAATCAACAATTGTAAAATATTGTAAGTATCCAGACGCTTGCACGAAATGTATAATATTGATGTCATCAGAAACGCGTACTTAATTTATGTAATCTGTGACAGTTCACAAGCATGCTCTAAATGCGTGTCATTCAGTTTATGTTCTGCAAGTTTGTATTCAGTGCGTAGTATTTGTGAACGTCAACAAGCCTGCACCAAATGCAAATTATTTGTGAACGTCCTTAAGCATGCACCAATAGTACAATTGTACAGTGTCTGTGGTCGGCCTCATGAAAGAATTCAATGCATAATTTTGGTGAACGTCTTCATGCCTGCGATAAATGTAGGCATGATCTGTTCGGAGTAGATAAATTATTCATTTATTAAAGATCACCAAGAAATATATAAATTAAAAATTAAAATGCAGTAAATTTTTTTGCGAACAGAAACCTTTTTGCCTTTTTGACCAGAGAAAAATTAGAACTCCAAACTCTCTTTCAATAGCATCATGTAAATAGACATTTATCTTATCTGTCATGTACATTGGATTATATGGGATGAGTGTAAAGCATAGACTTATGATAAATATTGTAGGCTACAAATTTATTTTTAGATTTAAATTGCAGCATTAACGATATTAATATATTTATCACAATTAATCAAAAGTGTGACGCTGATATCATTTGCTATAAATTACATCGTAAGTGGATGTTGTGAGAAAATAATTTATCTATGAACTGCGTTATTTAACATTAATAGCAGAGTAATACTACCCTTAATTTTTATTATACTACTTTGATGCTTTTTTGTTATTTCATATGGTTAACTTGTAGCAGGATGGTATTTACTGCTAATTGTAATGACCCTATGAAGCTGGACAATAATGTTGTTGAGCTATTGATACTTTCAGAGTTGAACAATGCTATGATGACTGATCTTTGCAATAACTCCAGATCCACTGGAGTCTCTGAGACTGCCGTGGTCTCTCAGAAGTCTTGCATCTCAGCGAGTCCTTTCTACGATCAGCCTCCGCTCTCATTCCATTTCCTAGAGGACCATGCGTATGGAAGACCCGGTAACCACGGACCGAGGGTCTCTGCAGAGAAATCTGACAACAGACGGCGATTCAGGGTGGCCAGACGTCAGTCGTCCGAGAGCGAGGGGACGGGAACGAGTGATGTAGGAACGTTGAATGAAGCAGTGAGAGAGATATCATCTCGTCCTCTCTCTGAGCGTGGCGCGAGACGTGGAAGGAGACGGAGAAGAGGTTCTGCTCGCTCGCTTGGTCATGATGCCGAGCGCCTCGTGAATGCGGCTGACTGTCCGCTGAACAGTGATGTAGAAAGTTCTGTAATCCCTCTCACAAGGAGACGGGGACGAGGTTCTGCTCGCTCGCTTGGCCGTGATGCTGAGTGCCTCGTGAATTCGGCTGATTGTCCACTGAACAGTGATGTAGAAAGTTCTGAAATCCCTCTTACGGTGAGGAACTTAGAAGCAAGAGCTGATTCCGAAGACATGTTAGCCAATTCCACGCATCTGGACACAGATGTACAGCCGACTGTTGTTGCAGGAGATGTACTGTCTCATCAGTCGACTTCTCATGATGAATCTGTCGTGCATGTCGACAGTTTGGTTAGAACTGATGAAGAGCTCAGTCAGTTTGTTCAACCACTTGAAATTATGACATCTACTAATATTCTACCGCTTAACTATGGTGCTGGATATTGTTATGTACAAGGTTACGATGCTGCTGCGTATGCACTACAGTACGGAACACTGCAGGGTGAACCGGTGCTTGCGATGAGAATGGATCCGAGCTGGGTTTTAGTCCCGAGCAACATGTTTGCAACATCGCAAACGATAGAAAGGACGGACATGTCGGGTCAGGAAGGCACGAGTCACCGAAAGACTGCTCTGTACGTGAGACGTGTGAACAAAAGCAATGATGAGTCATCTGCTGTGCACGGTACCGCCAGTGCAGTCACAGAAACGATTCATTCTCCTCGTTCACCAAATTCAGCGATCGAGTCGCATGTGGCTGGCTTTGCCAGCTCTCCATCTATTTCACAGGATCAGTATCGCAGCCCAGTACGTGTTGCTGACGATCCTATTGGATCATCAGTGAGATTTCAGACTGTCTCCATGACTTCTCCCAGTACAGGATATCAGTTAGCTCCTATGTCACAGGTTGCCATTGTATCTGGTGCTAATCATGGCTACATTCCAGCCTCTCATACAGGTTATGATCACAGATCACAGGCAGACTGTATTCCTTTATTACAATCTGGCTGTAATCTTGATGCACCTGTGGGTTATACTTCGGTCTTACAAGCTGTTTCTAGCCCGACCAGTCAGTCACTTCAGAGGATATTTGTGTCCAGCATGTCACCTCGTAATGACTCGCAGCGTATCGACTTCATGAAGAACCTGCGACTGGTCAGTGTTCAGCAGAAACTTCCGGGCGCCAGAGACCTGCATGCAAGATCCACATCGAATACCATGACAGACTGTGACGATGAGTCGACGATGAGCGGGGTACAGGCGCTGCTTATGTTGAGGTCAAAGGTTAATGAGCAAGAGATGTCTGCGAAGAAGTCTACATCAGTAAAGCGCGTGTACCGTAAAGCCAGTAAGACGAGTGAGACTCGTCCTCAGGATATCCACTCACAAGGATTCAACCCTCTTCCAGTGGTCGCTAAGAAACGTGGGCGTAAGAGAAAGTTACAACAACTGCCAGATAGTCCAAGAGATGACACCAGATTAAGCAAAGTGTTGAGTAAGCGATTATCTGATGGCCAAAAAGTCGATGGTCTGCGTGCTGGCACAACAGTGCGTGACGTGACTCGACCAAACGTTAGGTCAGAATTGAACAGAACAAGCAGAAAATTTCCTGTGTTGATAAGCAACGGTTCCCCTGGACGGGAGACAATGGGGTTCACTTCCAAGTCTGTTCGTATGAACCGTCGCGCAGTAAAGTCGCATGTCCGTGGTCGCAAGCGTAATGCCATGTCGTTGTTTTCTAGTCGTATCACAAGGTCGTACATGCGAGCTCTTGAATCCTGTATGAACGAGAGACCGAACACAACATCGACGAATGACTCTCACACAGACGCAATTAAATTAATGAGTCCGAGTAAAAAGAAACAGACCGAAGCTGACTTTGCTGCTAATAATTTGGGTAAAGCGAGGCAGACGAAACAAATTTCTCAGAGCCATGGACATATGACGAGTCCGGAGCGTGAAAGCAATTCTTTTGGGCAATTGCCTCCTGGTGACATAACAGGGTCTCCGCTGTCGGAATCAACAAGTCGTAGATCGAAGAATGCAGTGCCCTGCATCAATAAGAGAAGTAAATCTGAAATGGGCAGAGCAAATCGCGACAGCTTTAGCTCAAATGCTAAGTCGTTGACCCAGGGCGTTAGAAAAGTTTTTGAAGTGCGTAATTCCGCCTTCAAACAGCGTGGAATGCTAAAAGTTCCTAGCAAGGAGTTGGCTTCAAGAATGCAACGAATGCGGAATATGAGGAAGTGCAAGGCGCTAGTAGAAGAAAGGAAAGAGAGCATCGGGAGTCCAAAGAAAGGAAGCAAAATTGTTGTAAATGAAAGTTCAGTGAAAGAGAACAGTAACGAAAATGATCCAGAAATTATCTTTAAGCATATAGAAGATAAAGAAAGCATCAGAAGTCCAATGAAAGGAAACAGAAATTTCTCATCGTCGAATTCTGCCGAAAAGCAAAGCGACGAGAGTGATCCAGACATTAGTTTCAAAAAAGTTGAAAAAAATAGTCAAGCGAAACGGAGGATATCTAAAAAGCTACGGCCGAGCTTTAGCTTTCACGATTTTGCAAATAGCTTTCATCGCCGTGCCGCATCAATGGATGCTGCCAGTCGGATATGGATCTCGTGTAATTTAAAAGAACGACAAGTGCCAAAAGTTGAGCCACCAGAAGCTAATTCTGATTCACCTGTACGCATGGTGCGTAAGCTTGAAACGACAGCCCAGCGAGTTAAAACTAAGGTGCCTTTCCCAAGTCGCAACCCAACAATTGCACACAAGTCTTTATCTCGCAACAATATTAATTCCACCAATCCAAGTTCTGACCACACCAGCGCTGTGTCCCACAATCCTTCCTGTTCTGAACTTGCGTCTTTAGGCTCTCTCGCACAGTTGTCTGGCCAGACGTCACCGGCCCGTAGGTATCGGTCACCCTTACGAGGGTTGGCTGGTTACCGCAACTGTTTGCTGAAGGCTGCAGAAGGTTCTACAGTCAGTAGAAATCTGTCCAATTTTGACAAGTCTCCATCACGTACTTTGAGAGATTTGTCAGAGAAACCAATAACTTACTCTCAAGGACCATCGAATGTACTTGACGACACTTCACAATTGTTTCCAGACATGACTGCACTTGCAGGCGAATCTTCTCCAACCACCATTGCGCCGTGTTCTGCATCGCCCATCAGGTTGACTCCCAACTCTAGACGGCTGTTGTCCATGTGCAAATCTGCATACGTGAGACTTGTTCAACTGCCTTTGCCGTCAGAATTCTTGAGGGTAAGCGAAACTGTAAAAAAAGATTCAGCACATGCCGCCCAAATGTATAACAGATCGAATTCTTGTGCTCGGCAAGGTGCTGACATGGCTGCGATTAGAAAGCGCTTATCTTCTAGTGAGGAGGGAGATTATCCAGATGCAGAGTTGGATGAAAGTCCTGTTAATTCGTCGTCGCGCTTGATTCGAAACGTTTCGGCAAAGTCGCCTGCGATTAGTCGTTACTCGAAGGTCGTGTCGAGTAGTTTGACAAAGAAATATCGTGCTGCGAATCCTTCCTCGAAGCAGAACAGAGAAAATGACAAATCTGTTAACTGTTCGCCAATTAGAAGGAAACAAGAGGCACACGGTCGGGCTGTGGAAGAGACGCGAGGTAGTACGGTGGAAGAGGTGCAAGATCAAGTTGTAGAAAAGGTGCAAATGAGGGGTGCGAAGGAGTTTCATGAAAATGAGAAGATGCAAGATAAGATTGTGGGAGAGATACAAGGTGAGGTTGCAAATGTGGTACCAGAAAATGTTTCTAAAGATGTACAAGATAAGATTGTGGAAGAGGTACAGAATAAGATTGTGGAAGAGGTACAGAATAAGATTGTGGAAGAGGTGCAAGTTCCGATGGTAAGAGATAGGCTAGAGGGCCCTGCAAGAGAGATGCAACAACAAGAAGTGGAATCTGCTACAAACACTACTGTATTTCCGTCAAACGTCAATTCCAGCAGCAGCTCCAATCGGATTAAGAGTCAAACGAACCGCAGTAATTGTGCCTTCCTGTATCGCTTCAATCCGAAATCCCTTCCCAGTGTTCTAGCAAAGGCAGAATCAACGACCGATGACATCTCTGTTTCAGTATCTGGAGAATCTGATCGTGGTGAATGCAGTAATGCACGCAACGACTCTCTTGTCGGCTCTATTACAGTGAATCCAAGACAGAAAGGTAATCTTGTGGACAGTGCGACACTCACTGACTTTGTTGACGCATCTATCGCAGCAGAGAAGTCTGTCCCTACGTTGTACGTGGAAGCAGCAGGTTCTGCCGCTACTAGTACTGACAAGGAGAGCAATGTTACTACGTCTGGGAAGAGTCCCAGACTTCTGCGTGAACCGATGTACGAGGACATATCTGATTGTGAGACTGACTCTAGTCCTAACAGTCGAGTAAGACGCATGACGGCCTCTTCAGTGAGTCATGGCTTGTCGTCGGCCAAACTCGCTGATCTGTACGAAGTTAGCAAGATGCTCAGAGCAAAATCAGTTTCAAGACTGAATTCGGAGCGAAATGTTGATTCGTTTGCCGTCCCGTATGCACTGGTTCCGTCCAGTGAACATCTCCTCTACTCGGCTGAGGGCAGTTTCTCACCGATGACATCATTTGGGTTGCTGCCAGGAGCTGCTGACAACATCATTGCAAGTGTGGCCTGTGTGGAGGAAGAAATAGTTGATGATTCTTATGAGTTCGGAGATTCTAGGCTTCCGCTATTCAGTCTGGTGAATAGTTCAAAGAATTTTGAACTTGACATTCATCCTGAAGGTTCTGGAATGAGATCCGAGTCGAGGGAGGAAGTCCACTGCTACGGTGATGACCTCTCTCTGTCTGGTCAACAGCAAGCACAGTCAGGTTTGATCTTGTCAAATGAACAGCGGACTGATGTGAGTGTGTTTACTGCAACTCAGGCTGGAGACAGTGCAGGTGCTAAGCAAACTATCGCCTCGGATACCCAAGTAACGAGGAAAACTAGATCTAATATTTTGAAAGCAAGCGCATCGCAGGAAGCCGAAATTCAGAGTCCGTCTGGTGATGCGTCCTTGATCGGTGAACTGGTGTTGGAGAGGAGTGGGGCATCCAGATCAGACCAGCCAGTGGAAATGCATGCTGAAACTAGGGCAAGTGGACATATCGGATCTGCATATACAGATGAGAATCCTGATGCTGGTGAACAGGTGAGCGTGAAGGCGAAAGCTGATGAAGCTAGTGGACAGTCCAGAAATGATTCTCCCTTTGATCTCAACGACTCTCTGTCCGAGATCGTTCTCCATCTGTCGGACGACGACGACGGTTCGCTTAGTTCGGCGCAAAGAAATGTCGTACACTCGGAGTGTGACTGCTTGTCTCAGATCGGAGTTTCAGACGATGATGAAGATAGAAGTGTTGTCGACTTGAGGGATGCAGAGAGTAATAGCGTAATTGTTGACGACACCAGAGGAACAGAAGTGGATGCAAATGTGATTGTAACGGGAGAAGTTCTACTGGGAAGTATAATCTCATCATCTGATTCGATTGGACAAGAGATCGGTGCTGTTCAAGGAGGTGATCTGAGATATCAGAAAGACAAGCCGCAAACATTTATTGTTCCATCTTCGTCTCGCAGCGACAATGCTGAGATTGAAACGAGAGATCAATCCATTGCTTGGGAAGACTGGGCGGCGTCTCTGTCTGATGCCAACATGGCCGACTCTAGTACTATTGAAACTCTTGTAGTAACTGTTCAGTCAAATCAACCCGGACTTACAAAAGATGTACACATCGACAGTGTTGCAACAGTAGAACTTGTAGAACATGCTGATACATTCTTGTCCTCTCAACCCTCCCCAGCTGTTAGACTTAGAGCTACTAGAGCACGGCAAAGGCAGATTCAGAATAAATGGACTGATCCCGAAGGGGACCAATCCTTGGTTGTTTCACTATTGTCTGATGTCGACAATGTTGTGAATGATAATGGAAATGAATCTTATGATGCAGACCATCTTGTAGTTTCGATGTCTGATGCTGGTATAACCCGTAGAAGCAGTGAAGCGGTTCAGAAAACTTCGGCTCTTAATTTGCTTTCGGCCGCAATGAGCAAAGCATCAGATTTGTCGAGTGTAAAGAGGCGGCTTTCTTCCAGAACTACTGCCACAGGACGTACTGCCATAACGAGGAATGTGTTTGATACGTTTAAGTCGGAGAACCCAGGCATCATTAAAGAAGACTTTGATTCGACCATATGCGTTCCGTCCGAAAATGATTTGGTTCAGATGGACAAACAGAATTCTTCACCAGGTTGCATCGATGAAAGCGAATCTTCGACATCGAACCGCAGAACGCGTAGAAGCTTGCCGCTGTCCTCGGACAACTCGCCGGTAAAATCCTGCAATAATTCGGACGGTCCACGACGCATAGGTTCGGTGGAAGTTATATCTGTCAAGAGGAGAAAAAACAAAGATTCTGATCTGCCGGCTAAAGGTGATGATGGCTCGTTGCACTCTCAGTCCCTTCCTGTAATGAACTCACCGGGTAATTCCCTCGGTAATTCTCTCTGTAATCAGCGTGACAAGAAGCATGCGAGCACCAAGGAAAATGCACGGCAAGCGAAGACCGCTGCAAGGAAACAAGCGAATAAGAACGTTGACGTAAGACCGCGTAGAGAAAAAGTGGATAGGCGATGCGTACCTTTTTCGCCGGTCAGAACTGTCGGGCGGAGTTCATCCGTTGCCTCTGATGTTAGTGGACCGGGTGTGGTGGGCGTTGAGCAGAAAGAATTGAATTCACATCGTACTGCAAACAGCACTGAAGATCTGCATCTGTCCGCCAGCGTAAACCGTTCACATGACCTTCAACTTGTTGTTGTCTCACTCAAGGTTCCCCCGATGGACAACCCTGGCTCCCAGACGTGCAAAGCCTGCCATGTTGGGATCGTCACCAAGTGCCTTGCTGCACCACCCAGCACCCAACGTGTCTACCAGTGTGTGTTCTGCACGTACGCCAACGCTAGACTCAGCGAAGTGACGTCACACATCGCGACGCACCACCGTGACCTCATGTTTGCTCTCTCCCATCAGACGAAGGTCTCTCGAGAGCCGTGGCTTTGTCGGTACCACTTGTGTCGTCACTGCGATTTTGTCGCCGTGGATTCGGTTCTCGTCTGGATTCACTTTGAACTCTACCACGGTGTCACTGGGATATTATATCCGACGGACGATGAGACCGGCCTTGACCCAGCGGCAGACTGGATGAAACGCGTATTGTGTCTGAAGAGCCTCGCAGATGAAATGTTACCTCTAGACCTGGCCGTCTACAACGAGAAGGTCTACGTCTGCATCAACTGTAACCTATGGTCGGCCGACAAGGCCGTCGTAGTCTATCACATCTTGGCAAAATGCCAACATCGTGCCGTCGGCGGCAGTGCAAACTTAACAAACGGATTTTTCGTCAAAGTTTTTGAGTTGCGATCGCCGAAGTCGTTGCGGGCGCTTAGCAGGTCGACAGGGTCGGACTTGACGTACATGCAGTTGTACATAGATCCCGTGTACGCGGGCCAGCGATCCGAGTGCTTCGTGTGCACCGCATGCCTGCTGGTCATACACACTTCCGGTCTCGCGCTGAGCCATTACCTTGCAGCGCATCAGAGGAAGAAACTTGTGTATGCGTGCGCGAGAGACGGATGCGCAGAAGTGCTCGACGGTGAAGCGGAATTATCCCGTCATGAAACTGATGGGCACGGGGGGGAGGGGCAGGGCAGGAGGGTGAGTACGGGAGGGCCAGCTAGGGTCTGTTCAATGAGCCTAGTCGAACCTGAGGAGGCTGACGGCGGTAGACTTGTCGAGTGCACGATGTCTGCAAACGGATAAACATTAAGTCGAACAAGTACAATTACAAAAAGAACTGATTGTAAGTTAATAATATATTCCAAAAGTTGTACATGTTAAATGTAAAATTTTAATTTTAAATTTACAACTTTTTATTTTCAAAATCAATTTCAAATGTACATCTGCTGCCGAATTTTCTAGATGATTTTTTTCCCTAAACCAGCGTCTTGAATAAAGGAATCACTTGCTGATTTAATTTGACAAGATTTAATTTTTTGAACGTTACAATGTAGAATTTCATGGAGTCGCAGCCCCACATGTCACATACCTATCACCACTTCATATGTGAAATGTGGTTCTTCTACTTGTGACTTCATAGCAAGCGCACTGTTTATGAACTGTCGATTTAAATTATGTTCTTTGAATACCTTGTATAGCTTGTATATACTGTATGTCATGCTTCTGTGCAATTGCTGTGTATAATTTGTTATTCTTTACCATATCAGTTAATTTGCAGTTTGTTGTTTGCATTCACTTGCTCCTCAAGTCCTCCATTTGTTCCCCAAGTTCCTCACTAGTTCCCCAAGTTCATCATTTGCTGCCCTGAGGTCCTCACTTGCTCCCCAAGTTCCCAATTTGTTCCCCAAGTTCCTAATTCGCCCCAAGTTCATCACTCCAAGAAGTTCACTTCCTCCACCTATTGATTGACATTCTCTCCAAAGTGCTTATTTTATTCTCAAGATGATCAATTGCCTGCCAATGTGATTTCTTGCAATAAGGTTCGTATATGGAAGGGAAATGTCCGTAAAATATTTGACTTAGTTGAAATGAAAATGAGATCTGGTTTCCTCCTTGTTTGATCTGTTTGACTTTCAAAGGTCTCTTCCCAACATGGTAGAAGCGAGTACGTCAGCAAACACTTACAGACATAGAAAACATGATGGTGGTGATGGAAGTGGTGACTTCACGGCAGTGTTTGGAATTTGTGAAAAATAGGTGGGTGGGGGGCGGGTTGTTGGCGGCGGTCAAAAAAATCCGATGAGCGGGGAGGGATAGAGGTAAAACAAACCCCTCTGGAATTTTTATCAATGGAGGTGGGGGTCATGCGAGTCGCCAGGGGTGTCGAACCCCTCAATCCCCGACTAATCTCACCCTGGATGGTTGTAAGATTGAGCATGATGATACTGGTGATGACTGCCACTGTTTCAACTAACTTAGAAGTCTAAGCCTGCAACTAATTAATTGCCATGATTGTACTGGTGTATGGCCTTGAAGTTTGTATTACCTGTGCTATAGCACCCATAAGTGCATCAGCTGACTGGTGATTTAACATGGTTCTTGATACAATGTACATAATGCCATTATGTATATCATTGTATATCTTATGTATATATTAGTTGTATTATTTACCAGAACACTTTTGTTTTTCTGTACTTTGCAGTCTAGAAGGGAGCAAGAACGAAAAGAACTGTAATACAATCGTAGCTTATGTATAATACGTGCACTTTGTCATGTGACTTTCTTATTGGGTGTAGAATCTGTAGGTAGATCAAGTAATTGTCATGAGTTTGACCACCATGACTATTGACAGCAACATTTTAGAGCTATTTGTTGGGTTGAAGCTATGATTTTAATTTGAAGGAGAGGTGAGGAGGGGGGGGGGGTTGTGAAACATTTCTCCATTTCATTTAGTGTCCAGCATTCTCTGGGATAATATTAGTAATAGTAGCTTCTAATATGAGAGTGCTTTAGTTCCAATCCATTGTAACCAGACTCGCAACTTTTAACAAACAGAAGAATTAACACTCTGTTTGACACTGGCACGATTCAAAATCAGTGCAATGGAGTATTTATTGACCTCAGCTCAGTATTTATGCTACAACTCTGATCAGACTACTACTCCTTGGTCGCTACTTACGGCATACAGTTTATCGGACTGTCCAGTGGCAGTACTCTCAATTTTCAATTACGAGAGGGTTATGAATATACAAAGTTAATAATAAATCAGTCTGTTTGAATTGGACCTAAATAATCACATTGTGTTGCCTCTGACGTGATTGGCTAATTAGTGTTCTGTTCGCAAGGGGAGGTTGTGATTTATGTAGGAGGGTGTTCCATAAAGGTGAATGTGGAAGATGGTCAGTATGTATTGTATAGTATGTAAATACTGTTGATGTTTTTTTTAAATTATGATCAGTTTACTGTTTTTGATTTGGTTTTATGTTTATGATTTATAGTTTGGCCCTAATGGGTTTTTAATCTTAAACTAAATAAACAGGCATTTCAATTATTGTTATTGATTACATATTAGTTTAGTGAATTCATTCAATTATTTTTTTTTAGATAATTGAACGCTCGTCTAAAACTAGCTTATTTCTCTATCCCCAGATCCGAAAACCATCATTGACATTATAAGCAAAACTGATTAATATTGCTTAATCACTTATTTTATGTTCGTTCTGTTCAACACTATTAGCAACTAGTAACTACTGCATTATAATAGTTACGATTTTAAGCAATAAATATTTCTTCCATTTTAAATGTAATTTAAGATGATATTTAGTCCATTTGAAGCACAATTGATTAAAGCCATGATTGTTACCAAAATGAGTGAAAGGTAAAGTATTTTTAACAGAACTTATTCAATTGCATGCTATTGCATAGCGTCTCAGCCACCAATTCATTGAAGTTAACAATTAAATTGGCACAGGTTATCTGTGCCTTATTACCATTTGCCTTCCCTGGCAGATAATAATAAATGAAAAACTAGCTGAAACAAGGCTCAAAAAACTGGCTTGGATAAATTTGTAATAACTGCCTGTGCCCGAGTACTGATGGTGCGTTGAATGGCATTGTGATACAATATCTCTCAAATATGTAGTTCAGTGATGTAGTCCTTGGCCTTGATGCCTTGCCTCAAGGCTGCCTTGAGGC
>JAQFYQ010000874.1:0-14942 GCA_034694885.1 Buchholzia appendiculata | reverse complement strand
CTACTTTATTCACCGCAGTTGAAAACTTTGTCAATCAACTTTTCCTACGAAAGTGACGAACTTAAATTTTATGAAAAATTGTCTATCAGGTCATCTCACTAAAATGTGAATTGCTCATGACCCCTTTGACCAAATTCAAAATTGTTTGCACGGAATTACTCGTAAGAAATTTCTAAACAATAATAAATAATTTTAAAATGAAACGCAGAAACTTCGTCGCTGAGCTTTTTCAAAAGAATGCAAAAATATTATTATTTTTGGACATCCCATTGATTTGACCCCTGCCCCCCTAAAATTTAGAAATAATCCTGAAATGTTTTATGTTCATTAGAGCGTCCTATTGAAGCTGATTCTTTTGGTGCAAAAATTATGCCTCTAACCCACATATGGACCGAGATTTGACGAGTTAATTATTGAATAAAAATTTGCATAAAAACGCTGGCTTGCTCGAGAATGCCCGTGTTAATAAACGCCGGTGTGCGGCAAATTAAATCCATGACGTCGATAGGGAAAGGGTTAAAGCGTTTCTGTTGTCAGACTGGTAATGATTTATTGCCCTCAGTATTGTTCAACTATAAGTAACTTACACAATATTCATCTGTTGGAGTAAAAATAGATTGTTTATTTGCTCTAAGACTACAAGATGGATTTGTTATGTTCTGATTGAAGGGCTGCTGGAGCAAGGTGAATGCACGCAAGGGCATGTATCCCAAGCTGTGGGTAACACTCGAGAAAGGAGGCCACGGTTCGGCTGTCGTCGTCTATCCCAACATTCTTCCGTTCATCGCCACCATGCCCTCGTCTGTGCGTGGAGACGGTACGTGGTTCTGGAAGCAGCTGCTTGGAAAGCTGCAAGCCGGGTAGGTGTTTTGCTCTCAACATAGGTGGCAAGGTATTTGTTTGAACTTTATTATGTTTATGCTGACATGCTAGTTATGATTAATGTGAAAGTGCATATGAATTGAAGTCATGATTACAGTCACTTTGGTGATTTTTAGTTGAAGTCAATTTCAACAGAGTGATTTTTGATTTTGATCCGAGGTCAAAATCAATATAATCTTACTGATGTACTTTATATATTTCTTATAGAATATAAGATGTTTTTAGCATAGTTGAAATTTTTAGGTAAGATTATTATTTTACATAGGGTTAGATTGCTAGGTTTAAGGTAGGGATCTTTTGGAATACTATATGGCTTCTTTTGTGTGATTAATATTTGTCAGATATTGTGCATTAAGTTTGTGTTTAAATGCCTATGTACTTATTACAGAGATTCTTTTGAATAACGGATTTGGTTAATATGTATTCTCGATTTTCACTTACAGAACTGAAAAGTCCAAAAAAAAGTCATTTCAAGTCGGATCATTTAAATAACAAAACATTTAATTTATTTTGATCTCTTTTTTTACATGCTTTATGATCGGTCGTGATTGGTTGTTTCTTCTGACCTACTTATTGATTGGTCGTGATTGGTTGGTTGTTTGTGTGTTGTAGATTATCCCTACAGAGTGTTCTACTGAGTCCCAGTGAAGTGAATGCTATTGTAGAGACGTTGTTTGAGTGCACGAGGTATTGCCTGGCTACTAGTCTGTCCGACTTGTCGACGGAACAGACAAATGAACTCATCGACTATATCGTCAATGAACAGGTTAATTAATAGCCATTATATAACACACTCTCTAAGCTAGATTTGATGTTTAGAAATAGTTAATATTATGTTATAATGAGTATTGTTATAATTTGATTGCCTTTTCTCTTGATGAATAATGAGCTGCAAGGATTTAATTGAATTTTGTAATGATGATAATATTTCATTATAGCCATTATTCAGATAATTTATTTAGCAATTTAATAATATTAATTTTAATTGATAATATTTTATTTACATTTAAATTGTATTAAGGATGCAAGAAATCATATTGTTTGTTGGATGGCAGTCATCTGAAATCTTGTTGTGAAGTACAAATGTATAATTTTTAGCTGACTTCTGTTTATTGTTTATTGTTGTTTGTTTACTTTTGTTTGTTTTGTTGTTAGGTTGTACCATTATTCGAGTCCTCGGTTGTCAATCAATCTCCGGCCCTGGCTAATTCGAGATTGTACGAAATTCTTACCAGTTTTCTTTCCTTCCTGCAGAAAGCGTCCGGTAGTCAACCGTCTTCAAGCTTTCCAGTCGCTCCAGGTGAAGAACGTCCACAACCTGCGTCAAGTGCGACGGATAGCGTAGCGTCGTTAAACGCAGACATTAAATCGGTCTTTCCTGCGACGTTCGATCGTATCGTGTCTCGAATCACTGACATTGTTCTGCAGAAGCTGAGCGGTGACGCACCTGACAGTGTAGTTTACACACGAATCGCAGGCTTCCTAGAAGTGTGCGCCACTGGTCGCTCGACAAGAAGGCAGTTGAAAGGTGGAATCAGATCCGTCAACTTTTCGTCAGATGCCACCGCCGCTGAACGTGATGCAGCTGTTGGTGCAAGTGAAGTAGTCGTGGCAGAGAACACAGCGCCGCCGCGCAGCGGACTTCTCGAGAGCCGAACCGGGCGACTGTGGACACTGATCTGTGAGGTTTGTGAACGGTGTTGGGCAAGATTGAGTGAAGGAAACACGGAGGAAGGAGGAGAAAAGTTGTCTTGCTACACGGAACTGTTTACGAGGGTCTTCCTCGTGTGCGTCAGTGATGACCTGCTTTCTCATCTCATCAAGTCGACAAGTGTCACTGACGGTTCAAACTTGACTGGGAATGAGGTGACAGGTGACGTCGGTGCAGTGGATTCCAGCGTCGGTCTCAGTCGTGTGTACTTGACCTCCGTGCTGATCCCGTTCCTCACTGTCAGCTGGAAGTCACCGAGACTTGCAAAGTCCACTCAAAGTCTGCTGGCGTTGACAAGGAAGCTGTTCGAACGTCTTGACGACCCCGACAGAGTTCGCGTTCTTTGGGACCTCATTCATATGCGAAGCGGCAATGATCTTCGTTTCGCCGTGATCAGTCAGTTCGTTGGCAATCACACTAGCAACGCAGCCCTGCAGAAGTGCCTGGGTGGCGAGGAATTCGGAGAGTTCATTACGTGCACATTTGGCGAGCTCATTCTCAAAGACACCGCATTCCAAGAAGCTGCGGCCGTTAAGGCGGATCCAAGATGGGACATCATCTGTGCAGTATTTGCAAGAGACGATTCCACCGGTAAGCTGACATCTTTGAAACTACTTTTCTGGATGACCGTGATGTATTAATCGACATTGTCATAAGGTCTAATGTCTGCCTTGATGTCTGTCTTGATGTCTGTCTTGAGGTCTGTCTTGAGTAATATCTTATATTAATCTGCATTTCGCTGAGTATGACTTGGCACTACAGGTCTCTTTACCACTGCATTTGGCAAGTCTTTGCTCAAACGATTGTGCAATATGGTTTACTTTAGTTGAGCATCAGTCGATCAATTGATCATGTGCTCGAACTGCTTATTTAAAGTTTATCACAACTTGTAATAGTTTGCTTGTGTGTGTTGCATATGTGCATGCGTGGGTTAGAACTTGTGAATAAGAGATTTAGTAGAGGACTGAAAAAAGAGGTTGGTCAAATGTTTAATTTGGCCAGTAGCTTTGTGTGGCTGTGAGACATGGACCTTGCGAAAGTCTGAGAAGGATAAGTTGGAAGCATTTGAGATGTGGTTATGGACAAGAGTGGAAAAGGTACGGTAAGTTGGCAAGACAAGAAATCTAATGAACAAGTGCTATATGCTGTGGGAGAAGAAAGAAGTGTGGTGCAAACAGTCGTGAAGAGAAAGAAAAACTGGATTGGACATGTGTTGAGGGCGAGGGATCGATGAAAGATGTGATAGAAGGCAGAATTGAGAGAAGGAGAGGATCAGGAAAACCGAGACGGAGTATGCTTCATGAACTGATGGAGGAGGGATCATATGTGCAAATGAAAAAGAAAGCAGAGGACTGTGAGTTGTGGAGGAAATGGTTACAAAGGACCTGCCTTCGGGCAGAGCACTAATGATGATGATGATGATGGGTTAGTTGTGTGCGGTTGTATGTGAAAGTTTTTTACTGCTGTACGCAGTGGCTATGTTGAAGTATCTTTTTGCATTTTTGTCATCTCGTGTTTTGCGCAGACCTGGTGATTGACTCGCAGTACGTTGGAAGAATTCTCGTTCTACTCAACGACAGCATCCGCACGTTCCCCCCTCCTGACAGCACTGCTCAGTCCTCCGACAAGTCAGCGTTACTCGTGAACGGACGTGTCAACATTGTCTGCACTGTTCTCACTCAGTTCCTCCTAGCACCGCTCGGCATTCTTTCCTCTACAAATGCTTCGGCTCTGATAGTTTCTCTGTTGAAACTTGACGTCAGTCCGGATCCTCGTCTGACCGGCTCCAGTCGGCTTCTAGTCACGAGTACTTGGCGCCAGGCCGTCACGGCTCTGTTGGCAGAGAGCCAACTACTGGCGACCGCGGGCGAGTTCTTGAAAGCCGCCGAGCGGACAGTCAAGGCTGCAGTGAAGGCGTTCGATTCAGTCGATCGTATGATTCACGTGTCGCGCATTGCGTTCGATCTCTTGCAGGCGACGTGCCGCGATGCGACGGCTAACGCGGTTCCCACCGTTCAGTTGTTCTACGAAGGCCTCGACATGGACTTGGTCTCAGAATGGGCGTCCGTCGCTCTGTTTCACCGTAAGGTTGTGTCCGACACCGTGTCACACTCTGACAAAGTAGATCTCAGCGCAGTGCTGACGAACGTCATCCATCCAGCGTGCTTTCTCTCTGAGATTCTCGTCGGCTGCATATCTGCAGATGGAGCTAGAATTATCGGAAGCGAAGCGTCTGCTGAGAAAGGGAAAACAGTTTTATCGGATGTGGTTGGGAATTCATCTAACGGAATTGTGACGACTTCGAGTAATGCTTCGAGTGAGCAGTCGAACATTGAGCCTAAAGATGATAAATTGGTTGCGGATAATATTTCTGATCAAGCCGAATCTGCTGAATCGGCAATGGCAGACGACCAAGTCGGATATCAAGGAACCTCTGCTGCGGAAGATGACGACGGAGGTGCTTGTGAGCAAAATCTTTACGAGTTGATCAGTGATGAATCTGCGGCCGTTGATCAGGTCGCAGTGGTAGATGCCACGGATGGAGATTTGTCAGGTGGTGCGAGTAGTGGGTGCGATGAAGTGAACACTAACAGTGAAGTTGTTCCGGTTCCATCTGAATCTAAGTCACAAGACCACGTCTCCGACGATGTGCGTGCAACGGAATCTCTGAAGATTTCTGATGAACCTTCGACTGATGGTTTGAGCAAGGACACTTCCTGTGCAATGCGAATGACATCTCTCGTGGAACCTGGTCTGCTTCTGGACGTTGCCTTGACGGTGGCGCTCTGCGACGCCATGTCGGTTACGATAGCCACAAGTCCACGACAGCTTCAAGACGAATACGTTGCCTTGACGTCAAAGCTTCGCAGCAACCTGTCAACGTTGCTGAAAGCCTCATGTCTTCGCTCCACCAATGTCGACCTGCTGAAACTGTCCTTCGAGCGCGCCGTGTCTCTGGGTGGCATGTGGTGCCTGGCGTTGGATGTCATGCTGGAGATTGGAGGGCAAGGACGGGACATCTTGGAACTTGTTGGTGGCATTGAGCGGTTCAGTCCGCAGGTGTTGACGACTAGTCAGACTCTGCAGGTGTTGATCAAGTACTTGAGTGATGATGATTCACGGGCTCTGCTGGACGTCCAGCTGGCAATGCTGATGTCCTGTCCTGCGGAAGATATGACCTCTGCTGCAGGCAAGTACCTCATGTTGGTGTTGTTGCATTTGATTATTTATGTGAATCTGATGCTTTATGTGATCGTTTATGTGAATCTGATACTTTATGTGATCGTTTATGTGAATCTGATGCTTTATGTGATCGTTTATGTGAATCTGATACTTTATGTGATCGTTTATGTGAATCCGCATCTATGTAATTCGCACAAATCACATGTCATGTGAAACCTCTGAAAGTTACAAGTCACATGAAAACTCTGCTTGCGTAAAAGATTCTTGTATTTTATTTCAAGCTTGATGTTTTCGAATCATTATATTAATTACAGTTTCAGTTGTTTTGTTTATTTTTAGATTTCAATGGAATAAATTGTCTTCGTTTAGTTCAGTTTAGTTAATCTGACGAAATAATTGAATTGTGGTTTAAAATGTCTACACCATCGATAAAAACAATTGATTGAAATTGATTCCAAGCCGATTTCTGATCATGTTATAACATTGTAATGTTCACAGAGGGAGCGTCCGGCTACCTAGCCGTCTTAACGGCTGCAATCTGTCGGCACAAGCAGACCCAGTCCAACGTCCAGCGGCCGGTATTCGACGTGATACAGGAATTTCGCTCGAAGCACGAAAGTCTGTTTCTCTTTGACGTCGATCTCGCGCAAGTCTCGCATGTCTCCGACTGCGTGCTGGCGTTCAATCTTGAACTTGTTCGCTTTCTGACGGCATGTGTCGCCATCTGTCCCCGATCCTTGACTCAGGCTCAGTGGGACACGATCCTCTGCAGTGCCGTGTCATGGCTGCAAACAGTCCGGCATGGGAATCACACTCAGCGTGTCCGTGACCTTGAACCATTGACCCTCGTACTTGCTACGAGCGTGTGCGAGCTGGTCGCCACGATTGCCGACTGCGTAGAAAACGTTCTGCCGAAGAATGCTGGTGGTTTCCCTCCGGAGTTGGCTGCCGAGTGGCGGGAACTGTTTGGCCTGAACGTGTTTGAGGTCGTCGTGCCGATGTTTGTCGACGTGGTCGGGAGTTCAACGAGAACGATTGCGGACGAGCATCCACTGGTAAGGAGCAAAATTGTTTCCTTTTTTATTGTAGTTTGTTAATGGTCAGTGGTATAGCTAAAATGGTGTAGATGAAATGACGAATTATATTTGCAAAAGTTTGTCTTTATTAAGTTTATCCTGAGTTGCTAGATGTTGTATGATTTTTAAGCTTCCATTTTAGGTAGTTTGTAATTTTCATTTTCGTTGCAATTTAGCATTGTATGCATTATTGCTTATGTTGATATTTTGGCCCATTGATGCTAGGCTTGCAATAGATACTCCATCCATGTTCTCGACTTGGAGTTGAGTTTCTTTCATATGTTTATGGAGGGACTAAGCTGGCCTCGCCTTAATATTAAAAATGATAAGCCATTTTACAAATCAAGTTTTTTTTGCAATAATTCATGTGCTTATTTTTTATTTTTCATAATTTGTCATAGTTTGTCTTCATTTGAGCCATAAAATAGTATTATAAAGTTTTTATTTTGTAACACATTTTGATGTATTTGCCTTATTGATATCTTGCTAGTATATAATCAACTAATGTTGTGATTACGTTTTTTCTCTCCAGGTTCTGTTCTTACTCCACGCTCTCTGCTCAGCTGTGATCTACTGTTTCCCGGAATCCATCGGTACTATTGAGTCCAGTATGAACTCACAGGGTGTTGCAAAGGCATCTACCGCTGGACCTACGAAGAGCTTACAGGGTGTCCTGGATCATCTCTGTCCATCTCTGAACACAAGCGTTCGCTGCGTACAGCTTGCCTCCTATCACCTACTGGCAAAGCTCATCCCAGACCTCGCAAAGCGGTACAACGAGGAGGAGGCTTCTGGAGTGGCCGATAGTGATGTCGCAGTTGAGGCCGAGTCTGGGAGAAAACCTCCGGAGGCTATCATGAGCTCCTTGAACGCTTCCCTGAAAGCGTTCAGTGAGAATGTGATTGGACTGAATTTTGGTGATATGATCTTGTTACGGCAGGGCTCTGCCCAACATGCCGGTGCTATGGGATATCTTCTGTCTTGGCGACTGCTCCTCCACATCTTCAAACATGCCACCGCCGAGCTCCGATCAAAGTACTCCACGTGGTTGAGTTCTAACGGCGTCGTTGATCAGTTGATCAACAATCTTTTCCACCTCATGCCGTCAGGATCTGCATCGGTCAATAAGAAGACTCTCTTTACCGAGACTCCTTCCCTGACGGTCGCAGAGGTCAAAGGTCACGAGAACGAGGTTCGTCATCTGGCGTGTGCGGTGTACCTGCAGACGCTCGAGACTCTGCCGGCGGTTGTTCGTCAGTGGTGGACGGGACGGGGTAAACACGTCGCAGCCATCATCGACAAGTTCACGTCGGCGGTCGTCAGTCCGCTGATCTGTGCGCGAGAACTGTCGGCAGTGTCGGAGTCGCCGGTCATTGAGAAGCTTGAGGGCATCACCGTCAAGGCTCGTCCCACCACACGCGAGGTGAGGATGCCTTATTAGTGAAAGAATGTTTGCAGTGCTTGTATTGTGAAAGCCAGTTTTTGTGAAGGTTCTAGTTGGTGTTTGTCTAAAAAGAGTTTTATGTCTTTGTATACAAGGGTTTTATTTTGAAGATGGAATGAAATACTTGCACTATTCATTGTACATTTTTAGTATCGTGCAGAGTTTGAACACCTACATTATAGTTGATCATTTTGTTCTGGGAAAAACTTTGTGCTTTTGGACTAGATTCCGTCCACATACCGCTTCTGAACTTGTCACCTTTGCTGTGATGCATTGTGAGTGTTTTTGACATGTATGTCTTTGATGTGCAAGTTGTGTATTTTTCGGGGAAGGTGACATTCCCGAAGTTGACATGCATGGATTTGTAGATGTAACTGGGCTGAGTAATGATGTTTTGGCTCATTGATTCGTTTTTCTGGGTTCTGATCCTCTCCTCGTAGGCTGGAAACTGCTCTGTCACTGAGTCACTGACCATATGGATCACTTGATCCCCCCCTCCCTCAGACATCCTGGATCGGCCATTGTGCATGTGTAGTGACGTGTTTGCAGCATTTGTCATTACGGTGTAGCACTGATCGATTTTTGTGTAGTTATGATTTGTAATTATGAAATACTGTTTTGATCTTCCTACCGATATGTTAATCTGTCACATTTAAAAAATAGGTGGCATTAAAGTTTATGATATTTTGTGTAGTCTGTTTAAGTTATTAGCCCTGGAGAGGTAGTGCTTCTAACTGCCATGGTTCTGACCTGGTACTTGCAGTATGCATAAAGATATATTTGAGATTGTTGTCTTTGCCGCAGGTTGTTGCCACATATCTGAAGGAGGAGATCCGGATGGAGCTCGTCATCACGCTGCCGGTGAACATGCCACTGGGACCCATCAGTGTCGACTCCACGCTCAGACTCGGCGTCGACGCCAAACAGTGGAGGAACTGGATGCTGCAGTTGATGACCTTCCTCACTTACCAGGTAGCGTACCTAATTTACTTATAAACCTGACTTGCCAGGTACCATACCTCCTTTACTTACCTCACCATTTGCAAGAATACCTCATTTACTTGCTTACCAGGTACTATAACTCATTTGACTTTCTTGCTTAACAGGTTATATGAAAAAGTGAATGATTTGATTGGAAATTATATATTTTATTACATTGTATGCAGACTAAATTAGTCTCTAAGTTGATTGGAATGTGAATTTAGGTAACCTGTCTGAGACTATTGTAACGTAGATTTTGAATTATTTTTTTGTGTTTTTATGTTACATTAATAGCATCTAGTCCTTTCTCCCCTTTAACAGGCAGACAATTGAGAATACTGCCACTGCACGGCCCAGTAAAGTGCGTGTCGTAAGAGGTTAGTAAGACTAAGGTATAGTGGTCTGATTAGAGCTGCGGCTTGAGTGTAGACTAGGCTACTACCAACTGCTCTTTGGCTCTTTCGTGGTCATGGAGTTAGCTTTTTCTTTCCACCACTACCGAACCAAAAAGCTTAATAACCTTCTCTGAGAAAAAGATCTCCCCATTCCCAGTATTGCTTATCATCAATGAATTTCTTTAATTTCCTAATTTCTTGATTTTCTTTCTTGTCATTATCATTCTTCTTACTGATAAGTGGATTTTCACGAAGGTGTATACCACAATCTTTATATTATTCATTCCTTCATCTGTTTTCTTCTTGTCAGCTCGCACTCATTTTTCAGAGCCTTGGTGAGTTGTTTTGTACCTGGCCGCATTTTTATTATTGATGGTAGTAAACCAGGCGATTAAATTGAACTTTTGTGGTCGTTAAAAAGGTGTTGAGAATACAGCCACTGTGCAGCCTAGTAGAGTGCATGTCATAAGACGTGACTAGGTCTAGTAGTCAGATCAGAGCTGTAGCATGAGTGTAGATTACAGTCATCTGCTCTTTAGTTCTTTCACAGTGCAGAGGTTAGGCTGTGCTTGCCATAACTACCAAATCTGAGAGCCGAATAACTTTCCCTCAGGAACGGAAATCACCCTATTCCCGATGTGATTTGTCGCCAGCCAAGGCATGTGGGCCTGAAAATCCAGCTGCGATGTGAGCCTTTATGGACATAAGTTGGTCGAAGCCTGTCTCAGCGCAGACGTCTTGCAAGATTCTAATATTAGTAGTCTATAAGCGGGTGATGTAACAGACCATGATGATGATGATACGTGCACTTTTATAAACTGTTTTATTATTCTCCTTGCCTACTACACTTATGCTCATCATCCCCCGGATACTTTGGCACAAAGTCATTGTAATACGAAGACAGAGAACGCAACGAGATTGTGTGGAAACTAGGTCAGTCAATAATACATGCTTACTATTGGTCGGACCTGACCTAGATCTCATAAATACTAGGCCAGGCAAAAATACGTATTTACTATTGGCCGGTGACACTGGACCTGACCTAGATCTACACGCCAAAGTGGGATAGGCTGTTTCTCCTCTGTCAGCCGTTATTTTATTGCGTTCTCCGTCTTCTTATTATAAAAGTCTTTGCTCTGCACTGTGGTGTGAGGCTTTACAATAGACTTGCCTTGATCCTCCGTGTGCTTGACAAGGTATGCAGCAGGAATCCAGCGGTAAAACACTGCTTTAGTATCAAAGTTATAAATGTTGTGCACATATGCTCTGCCAAGCTTAAACACAATGAGAATGCGAGTTTCCTCCTCATTACTGTTTGCAAACATTATAATATCGTCAACACACCTGTCTGTTAGTGTTGTTGTCGACCCAGTGACAGTTAGTACGCACTCTAACACACTTTGCCGCTGCACTAATTGTAGACGATTCCGATATGGATGATGGCCGAGAATGATAGAAGTGTACATTCAATGTGTAAATGAAAAAATAATAGATTTTCAACATTAATAAATGAAGTAAGAATAATTCAAAGTTTGTTGTGTAATTTAAGTAGTAAAATAATTTGTAGCATAAGTAATTTAATGTTGACGTTATGTGTCATTATATCTAAACTCTAAGCACTAACTATAAACTGTGTTCTTGTTCTTGTTCTATCTTGGTTAGTTGCATGTTGTTGTTGTGCAGACTCGTCGGTGCATTATTTCATTGCTATGATCCGTCACGAGTCGCACGTTGTCTTCACTCAGATGGTCTCGACTCACGACGCTGCGACGGCTCGTGCCGGCGGTTGTCTCGACTTCCCTAACCTCATCAATATAGACAATGTCACAGAGGCTTTTGTCATCGACATTGAGATATATGCAATGGTGAGTCAATCGCAATATATATATTGCCTTCTTTTATTGACTAGTATCATGTTTATGTTATTGATGTTTTGTTTGAATTTGCCAGACATCCTGATATTAGATTTATATAGGTGTGTGGATACTAGTTAAATTTTTTTGAAAACTTTATTTTTTCACACCTCTTTTTACATTATTGTTATATATTTTTATTCGGTGTGATGATGCAAGTGACATGTGTATGTTCACTTCCTGCCTGACATAACTAATTCTTATGAATTAATATCCCATGCAGCTAACAAAATACTTCTTTATGCCTTTGGTTGATATTATCGAAGTGTTAAATATTTAGGTATAGTTAAATGCTATGCTGATGTATGTTACTGATATTTAGGCGCATAGTTGAATTTTGTTTTTACTGCCTTTAAATGTTTCTATGAATTGTTTTGGTTATTACTCAGAGTTATTACTTCTGAATCAGTTTCATATATATTTCATGCTGTTTTTTGGTTTGTTTAGTACTTAAAATTTCTTTCTGTCCCTGTGAGGTGTGTTTAAGAGCTGTGATGCATTTTGGTGCTTTTTCTTTCGTTAGTTCTCAGAGACCTAGTTTTATGATGTTGTCTCCTTTCTGCAGGTTCTCGACATCCACGCTCTTCCTATCTTTAGATTGTTCTCTTCATTTTTATATTTGTGATGCCTCCTTCAAATCATTAATAGCAACTTTGCTCTTCCTGTAGTTTTCGAAAATTTGCACGAGCTCTTTCTGTTTCTTACGTTCGTGCAATCGTGTACTTTCAGTCCGTAACGCGTACTGATGAGGTGAACACGCCTAAGAAGAAGAAAGCCGGTCTGACTCCCAAGAAACTTCTAACACCCAAGTCTGCACGAAGGTTCGAGAGTCCCGGCGGCCCGACAGCCGTGCGTACGACAAACTTCATCTTTGTCGCCTCGCTCCAGCTCAACATGTCACATCTCACGAAGAGTCACTTCTCTCTGGAGAGGGTTCGAGAAAGATTTGATTTCATTTTTTTCTTAAACGATCGAGTTTTGTCGTTGATTCGTTTGATAAATTGAGTTGTGCATTCACAAGAATTAGATAGAAGCCTTGTAAAGTCTAAGCCAAAGTGTAGTTCAATTGAACTAAAACATGGTGGCTATGTGTAGTCTAATCCAAAGTGTAGTTCAGTTGTAGTATAATGATAGTTTCATTGCCTAATATATTTGCTATTGTAAGAGAAGAGTTCTTTACTGTAGTACTTTCAAGTTCACATATTGAGTGTTAATAATTGAATAATATACATAAATATACATTGTTATTGTGCAAATATTGATTATTACCATTGTGTGTGTGCTTGTTGAAGTGTAAGATTATGTTGCAAGTCTAACCTCTTTTTTTATTGCTTACGAAAAGGCATTATTTAGATTGTTGTGATATTAATAGAAATCTTCAAATAATCTAGCTAATCGAAATAATCGTTTATAGGTTTCTTCACGGTTTGTTTGGGCAACAGTTGAAATTGCATCACATATTTAGTATCGCCTGTGTTGACTATTTGGCAGGTTCCGTTTAGTTCTCCGCTTCAAGGTTCTATTCATCTCCGTCTCAAGTGTCTCATGGAGTCGTCAGTTGAAGAACGTGGCTTCTTGGTACGAACCTGCTCTTGTTCCATGTTACTCATGATATGTTTCCGTGTTATTAGATGTTGCGATAACTTTGTGGTGACAGATGTTTAGTTTTGCATCTTGTAGGCAGGAAAGTTTTCGGCTTTACAATTTTCCTTAAATAAAAATCCATTATGTCATATGCATGTGCTGCACTGAGTTTAATCACTGCGAGTGAAGTGCTTATCAACTCCCCTTATTATGGAGAGAGACAATTTGGTGGTGATCAACTCCGTTAAATTGGCTCTATTTGTAATTATAAATATTGATAGACTGGATGGTAAATGAAGATGATGACGCTGATTTCAATCATTTGTTAATCCTTTTCTCTTTTGAACAGGCAGTTTGTGGTTTGTTGTATTGAATCGCACTAGAATCAAACCTGTTTCACTCATTTAGCACGTATTAGTTTGTGGTTTGTTGTATTGAATCGCACTAGAATCAAACCTGTTTCACTCATTTAGCACGTATTACATTCAAATGTTTAATCATTTTTTAGTTTATTTATCTTGGTCTACGTTGTTCTTGCACTTCACTTCCCTATCTACTTTTGTTGTGTGTGTGTGTGCAGACCATGTTTGAGGATGTGAGTGGTTTTGGCGCATGGCACAGACGCTGGTGCGCTCTCAAGGACAACAGTCTCGCCTACTGGAAGTACCCGGATGAGGAAAAAGACAAGGTACGTGTGATAGAGTTCCTGCGTTGTAGATTATTGTTCTTCTCAAGTTGGAGTTGGATTAAATTGATGCAGTTGTAAGGATGTTTGCCTTTTTATGTTCTTGTACTGAAGCAGTACGGTACATGTGATGTGCAGTGAAAACCAGCTATGATATATATAATATTTTGTTTTTTTTGTTCTGCTTAGCTGTGTTTAGGTCTTAACATCTAGTATTCAATGGAATAGTATTTAATAATTATGATCTTTCACTACAGCACACTTTATGAATTTGAAACGATCTTGATTTATTTATAAGTATCAAGTCTAATGTGAATGGTTGGCTTTGTATAGGCCTAATTGATTGCTTCGTCATTGCATTATCTTCTAAGCTGCAGGCTGAACTAAACTTATTTAATAGCTGCTGCATGCTATTGTGGTTTAAACTTTTTGCCGTGTAATCGAAACATAAAATGAAGGTGATTTTTTTCTTTTTTTGTCTGGGCATGAATCAGTTTGAAGTAATCGGTGATAATGGTAGAATGTCAATGAAAAGTTTATACTTTTTTTGTATGTTTCGTTTGATAAATTATATTGATATGAATATAATTGAACAGAGCATTAATATTTTGCAACTGTAAATATTAAACCAGAATATATTTAGTGTAAATTTACCCATCATACTGTGTGGCCTGACGTAGGAGCCGATGGGATACGTGGACCTAAAGATGTGCGTGACGGAAGAAGTCGGTCTCATATCTCGCGACGTCTGCGCGAGACCGCACTCGTTCGAGTTGTGCACGATACGCAAGCAGTCACGTGGCGAGCGAGAGACACTCGTGACTAAAGTCTACGACACACTCACGACTACAAAGTACGGCGTAGATTACGTGCTATTTTAAATTTATTTCTGCAGATTGTTGTTTAGTATGTGTCTAGGCTTTCTGTCAGCTAGTTGTGGGCAGTGTTTTTTCAGTTAACTGAAACTGAAAAGCCTAAAAACGGAAAGGCAATAATTCAGTTAACTGAACAGAAATAGAAACTGAAAAGTTATACAAAACGGAAATGAAATAGAAACTGAAAAGTTCAAAACTGATATTCAATTCCGT
>JAQFYQ010000873.1:0-14943 GCA_034694885.1 Buchholzia appendiculata | reverse complement strand
GAGAGAGAGAGAGAGAGAGAGAGAGAGAGAGAGAGAGAGAGAGAAAGAGAGATATAGACATATGGAGAGAGAGAAAGAAAGAGACAAAAAGACATCGAAAGAGCTAAGGCCAGATTCTTTGACAGAATATTTTAGTGAAAGATAAATAAAAACGCAGATCAATATTATTAAAAAGCACAAGAACCATAGAATTTCTAAAAATAGTAAAATTATTATTGAAGTAAATTTAACATCCACAGTCTTAAAAAGAACTGGATGAGTGAATTTATCCGGTGCAAATAAACTTTTATGATAACGCTTTTCTGTTGTATCTCTAGATAACAGAAAAGCATAGGAAATTAATACTCTTCTTGTTACCACGATAGATCGTTATCATTAAAGTTTATTTGCACCGAATAAATTCAAACTTTGACCTCTAAAGATCCGAGAGATTTAACCACTCTTACTGGTACTTGTACGTTCCTTGCTTATATAACAATTTTGCTTATTGTTATGCTTTGCTTCACATCCAGTATTGCTGTTTCGAAATACATATCAGAGTATCACTTCTGGCTCTGCCACTGCTCTAAATCCATGTGTAGAGTATTAAAATATATTTACAGATACAAGAAAAGAATGTGGTCCAACCCTTGCGTCATCAATGCCGGATATTGAAGCCTCCGGTCGATCCAATACCAAGAACGCTGCGAGATTAGCCGTATACGAAGCCACTATGATCATAGCAAATCCCGCCCACACCATGCCAAGTACACGTGCACTGAAACTTCTCGGCGTACCTTAAAGTAAAACGACAGTCACTACATTTAATTTTATCAATTATTTGTTAAAAATAACATTAAATTAATTAATATTCTAATATTTATTGTATGTTAAATTTGTTAAATCAGTTTTGAAACATAATGCATGCATGCATTCTGTAAACACAGCTGAAACCTGAAACTTACAACTTTATCAGCCAGATAATATTTGTCTAGGACAACAGAAAATAATAAATTGCTAATGCAAAACCCTTAATTAAAATTTAAAAAAATTAAAAATTTAATTTAATATTATCTGTAATCTACTTAAATTAGATAACGTTTATATATGATTACAAACCTTCTCCGATTCCACTGTGAAGTAAGACGCTCCAGGCAAACCACATAGCGCTTGATAGATTGAGAGCATCTAAACGAATGCATAAATTAGAGCTAAACACAACTAAAGCTTCAAATAAATATTTGTAGTGAATTCCAGGTATTCCTCATTAAGCATAATATGAGGGCAGGTGGCGCATATTACAATTATCAATAGAATGGTGTTTGATGCTTTAAATGGTGTGATCTTTTGATTTTGCTTGATTTAACTTATAGTCTATAACTAATATTCAATCTTTATCTACCATAAAGTGAAATTTAAGTCTCAATTAACTACACAACGCTAGTTCTTGACATTGAAAATTGTAACAATTATACATAACAGAAAGAATTTGATAGCTATAAAAGATGTACATTAAATCAAATTAAACAAAAGCTGTATATACATGTAGTTATAAAAACGATTTTATTTCATTTAAAAAAACTTTAGCATTCAAAAACAGCGAAGATTGCATTTGACAAAATCTGCAAGCATTTGAAATAAAGAAATTATCGTTTTAAATTAAGATTTCAACAATTGGACCTTATATTAATATTTAACTAAATTTACCTTCTTCTGTATCATCTGTCTTGGATAATTTGAATCTGCCGAAAGGACTGAATCGATCGAGGAGATAGAGAACGAGCGCGACGACGTGAACCGACAGACCGACAAGGATCCAGAGATTGCCGTCGAACGGCTGGAGAAACGAGCCTAGGCTCGAGTCTTTTCTCGACTGGAAGAAACACAAATAAATAATCAATACACGCAGTTCAGTTTACACTTGGCAATGGTGAAGGTATATTGTTCTGCTCGGAAAAAGTTTAGAATATGGTTACTTGTTTTACGTATTACTAAGCTTGACTTTAACCACCGATCCACTAGACCAGATGTGGTCGGGTATGCGGCCATAAGATACGTCCAGTTCAGGAGTGTTCAGAATTTTGCCCTGGTTTGCTACCCAAAACAATGAGCCTCAATGGCGGTCTGAACTTTCAACCTTTGTTCTGTGAGGCGAGTATGCTACCGAAAGACCTATCCGATTACTTCATGAACGGTAAATAAAACTACACTAGCACTGGATAAATGTATTCTAAAATATTGTTTTTTTAAGTTGTATTTTTTATGTATAATTACATCTAATTATCAACTTCCTCTTTAACAAAATGATCACTATAAATATGGCTGCAAGATTATCAACATAAAATCTTTATTTTGCAAAATGCAACTTAGAATGTGACGAATGCTGTCCTTCAAATCACTTCAAAACCGACAAATAATGTTGTACACATCTTTTTCACGATGTGTCGAAAAAAGATCCTAGCATAAATTTCATTCAAAAAGAATTGATTTCTAGAAAAGGACAAATACCTTTTTAACGAGTATAGTCAGTCCCTGATATTTGTACGGCTTGGAGAAGTCGATGTGCTCGGCCAGTTCAGGGCTGATGGTAAGAGGAGCAACGATCATATCTGCTTTATCTGCTTTATCATTGGTCAATTCTCCTATCATTCCGGTCCATCGCGACGTCCCATTGGTCTAATCATACACAGTACATGGATCATAACAATGTTATTATAATTTCTTTAAGCATGTTGTGTATAATAACTGAAAATTAAATTTCAGAGAAGAAATTTATGATAACGTTATCTAAAATATTGGCTACCAATCACATAATGTAAAACTTTAGCTGCAATGATTTAAGCATGTTAATACATGAGGATTATTTTATAAAGACACGCAATTTAGTCAATGAATATTCATGTATATTTTGACTGAGGCGAAACTACAAAAAACATCTAAATACATTGAAATAAAGAAAAATATTCCTAAACCTTTTCAAGAGATCCATAAATGTTGTCGTGCTGGAGATAGAGGTCAAAGGTGAAATTGACAGCTTCAGACAGCATGACCAGTAGATCCATGGCGTAACCAAAGCAACAGAACTGCATCGTTTGACCTAGCAAATAAATGCATTAATGACTACAATCATAACTACAATTTTACTTAATTACATATAATGCACATAATTGACTAACAAAAATAGAAATTACCTGAATAAAATTAATTGAATAAAAATATAATCATGGACTAATCATAAATATAACTTTTCTGTGCAGAATAGTAGTAAATATAGACAATACTTGTTATTAATCATCAATTAACTCTCATGTCCTCAGTAGTAACTTTTTCACTTAATCAAGAATAGGGAGAATAGCGCATCGACATGCACTTCGACGAACCGCATGCGTGTTTGAAATAATTATAATAATCCAACATTTATAACACGCAGAGATTTTCCAGGTGGACAAGAAAATTGGAAGGCGTCAGGAAGAAAGTCAATGTAAATAAAGCAATAGTTTCATAATGTTGTCATGACGACATTGTAGAGTGTGACAGGAAGACAGATGTATAGACATGTATATATCAATTGAGCAGGAGAGAGCAGATGACAAAGGAAAATGGATGGTTCACTGTGATGGTTCACTGTGCATTGGACAATCTACGGGCGCTCTGTTCATGGAACTTGATGATGATGATTGATGACGAATGCAATAAATTTCAGTTTATTCATGTCATCAAGGATCATTGCGGCTCAGACTTAACTCGTTGCATATTATAGTGGATCCGATGCATCCTAAAACCAACTGCCTTCTACACACAGTGGAGTCAGGATGAGAAAGAAAAATAGCAGTGTGACCTTCTGACAATAGTGTAACACATTGATAGTAGTACTACATTTATAACAATCGTTATATTTAGTATTGAAAAGGAACAACAAAATTGCCAAGGCTAGCTATGTGATGGAGGCTCAAAACAAATTACATGTTTAAAAAGAATTGTTCTGCACAGAAATGTGATCTCATATTTGATGTCTCCAGAATTATACAATTGCTCACGCAATGTGTAATGTACATACCTGTAGTTTTGTTGTATCTTGGACAAGGCAATCGATTTAGATGAACTTCACACTTTTGCATTGGTGTGTCTGAAAGTGGAATCGTTTCAATGAAAGGACGTTCTTCAATCGTTACTACCTGCAATGTCATTAAACAATATAACAAATTGAATAAGTTTGTGGATTAATTAGTCTTAGCCACAAATAAATTGCATCTATTTTTGAATAAATGCCAGATATGAAAGTATTCAGAGCATTTTAATATTAATTATAACAATTTAATTATACAACTGTTAACTGTTATTATTAAATATTTTCAGATTCTAACATGGAAAACGTAACTTTAAAAATATTTCAGAAAAGCTCTTCGCAAATTAAAGAGCTGGAAAATATTGAACGCTTATACAATTGTACACTGTTACTCTCTAACTAACAATTGTAATAATTGATAAGTTGTATTATACAAACCTTCAATCGAGTTGAAATCTTTATTCCCTTGGGCTTCTGTGTTTCGTATCCTGGCCAAATTATAGGAGCAAGGCTGACTGTCAATTTGTTGTTGCTTTTTGCTTCTTTCTTCTTTTCCTGTAATCAATTGAAAAACAGACAACTTAGTTGCTTATTATTTAACAACATAATCAATCAGCTATCTATCAATTGAAACAGTTGTCATCTCCATTCAAAAGCAGATTCTCCGTATCTACCAAACTTATCAAAGCGTTTTTCATCCATCTATTAACGTGCCTATTTATCGATACAATTCAGAGAAATCTTCTTACCAAAGCAGCATTGATAGTTAACAACAACAAAAAAGCTAACAAGAAAATAAAGGTTATCCTTCTCTACTTTAATTAACATTTTACATTAAAGGCGCTAATTGAACAACCGGATTCATCACCGATGTCAGCTGTAGAATAGAAGCTGCGGAATATTCCATTTCGATTTATTGAATAGTAAATAAATTTGTGTCATTTCAGAATGTGCATCTGATACAAAAATTTGAAATCCAGATGGAAATAAATCCTTCACTACTGTATGGCAGTGCAGGCTTGAGGTAACTAATCTTCCAGAGTGGACATCACATTTCACTTACAGTACTGAACAGGTAATTGCCGACAGTGACGATGCCGCGGTTCTGCACGTTGACGATGTGATAGAGGGAATTCGTTCTGTCGCCTGCGTCGTTGAAGCGCACGTGACCTGTCCTACCATGTTCCACTTCCTGCCTTCGTAGCGCCCTGAAAACATCATTCGTTAATAAACAGTCGCTATTATCGTGAATTTTCACACTCAGAGATAATATATCAACCATAACAACAAAAATAACAACAACAGAAAGATTGTGCAGTTATGCTGAGAAAGGTTTAAATTCTCTACATAATTTCTACACGTAAGGTTAATGATAACAGTGTCATAAATTGAACTGATTAAAAATTGTCAACAGTAGAAGAATATAAGTAAAAATTATTGAGTCCAAAGAATTAAACACAATAATATCATATAATATTATGATATTAAACCAAATGTTACACAAAAAAAACTTATTTCTAAAGATGTATAAAAAGCATTAAAAAGTAAATTATTTGGTATATTCTGGGTAAAAGGCTGTTGGGTGCTGATCTCCACCATTGCCCTTAGAAACACAGTGCAAGTGTCAACCGTTGGGGGAACATTGTGGTAGGTAAACATGTCAGTTTAGTACCTAGCCTCTTACATCTAGTAACAACGTTACTGCTAGAAAACAAGGGCGACAGAACATAATATTATATAACTTGCCCGATTTTGTTACCAATAATACAGCTTAGCCTGGATTTTAACCCAGGACTTCATGCTTACGAGTCGAGTGTCTAATTGACTGAGCTATCATCTACAGTACATTAAATAACTATTAGATAACAAGCTGTAGCCATCACATTTCGAACCTCCTATATAATTCGCCATTTCAGAAATTTAAATACTGAAGACATTTTATTGAAATTTGTTAAAGCATGTGGAATAAAAATCTTAATAAAATTAAGATAACATGATGAAAATACTTACTTCCAAATTTTGTTTCCACTTTCCCACTTGCCTTCCTCATCGCAGACTTTGGGAGCGGCAGTGATGTTCTCTCCGGCGTTGTACATCTGTCGGAATGCCTGCACTATGACTGCCACACTGTCAAACACGTGTGCTTCCTCGTTAGAACTGCTGACCAGCTGGGTTCCAAGTACACCTGACAGAACGAACAACAAGAAACTTCCTCTCTAAATCACAACATTCGTTCAATGCCATTTACATCCGTACACCCACTGACGTCAAGTACAATTCAAACTCAACGTTCTCTGTGATATTAGGCTTTACAAGAGACCCACCAGGCCTGGCAAGGTGAGCAGCGAGTTCTGGCATCAGGAAGGGCATCCAACAGTAAAACTTTGCTTCAATAAAAATCCAAAATGTCAAATACATATACTCTGCAGAATTGAATCACACTGAATAGGCTTTTCAAAAGTTTGTTCCCAATTATGGAGAGAAACATTTTGGAAACGTCTAACCAAATTTAATTAGCTCTAGTGCTAATTGGACATGTATGCAATGCCAGACTAGATGATAACCGACAATGATGACGACGATGACGATACACATGTAAGTGCTATAATGAATAATCTCTATCCAGTGCATCTCATGCTGTCCTGGCCGGAAATTAATTTATCTTGACTTGCAACTTTTTTTATTTGTTTATTCAACATATTATGAAAATTGTGTTCTGATAACATATTAACCACAAATCAATAACTCAGAAATCATTGCTGGACTGCGTTTGATTTGTTACAATGACTATTAAATTCTGAAGCCTCATTGCAGGCTTAAGGTTTCCGTTGAAAGTTGAAGGCTTCGTTACCTTTAGGAGTGTTAAATGGAGCAAGGGCTTGCTCAGACACGATCCAGGCATAACCACTTCCGGTCAGGTTCAGAGCAGCTGCATCAGCGTATATCAACTCTGCATCCTCTTCTCTGTAATATATCACAAATACATACGTCAGGTGATTGCACTGTTTACGCTACCGTGTATAATATAATTCAAAGTATAACATATCATTCATAAAAACTCAGCGTTTTCTCATTTTAAATACTTCATAAGGATTGTATAATAATGAATCGGTAATCACAATTGATTGAATCTTGTACAAATTATGATTACAAATTAAATTTGAGAATTATAAAAGCACGGCAGCTGAATGATAATAACGATTGTATCTTTTGGGCATCCAGCAAATTCACATACAGAATTTCAGACTTCTTCCAGAGTATCTAGTGGCTGATGTTGAGCAGTTTTCAACACAAGGGCACCGAATAAGTAAAAAGGTTTAAACCTATTTGCACCAGTCAGAACGGGCGTCAGAGACTCTCGCTGAAGCATCGTTGTGACCCCACAAAGGATTAATTTCACTTTCTTAGGGGGGGGGCGGTGAAAATTTAGACAGAGCCGCAGTCGAGGGCGGTTTCTCGCTTTTATCCACCACTAAAAAATGATTTTTTCTTATATTTTTTTATTTTCGATTGTCACCACTCTGTACCTCTCTCCACTCTCGTCTCAACCGTTCGTCACAAAAAATGTTTGCCTGTCAAGCCTCTCCATCCGAAATAAAATTCTGGGTACAGTCCTGGTGCAAGACAAGGACAATCGCCTACTGCCCCCCCCCCCTCCAATTATGGAGGATTACAGTAGATTTTATGGCTCAAGCCATAAAATCTACTACTGATCACAGTTTATATGAGTATTAAATACCAGTTAAAAAAATCAACTACAGTTTCTAGTCTTAGACAAGACTTAGTATAGACGACAGTTTGTTACTTACGTAGCATAGAGGAGGATGACACGTGATTCTAGGCCAGGAAGGGCACTCAGCTCTTGGATGAAACTCTGCTGCCCGGTGGTATAGACGACACTTTTCTCCACCTAGCGACAGAACAATTTCCCTTATGTAATATAACTGAATGTTAATCAAAGTGCAATCTGGTACAAGAGCAAATCATAATAATTATTGTGTCTAAAATAATAATGCAAAATTATACATTTAAAATGTGAGTAAATCGTTGCCCAATTAGAATTATAAACACACAATGCGGATTTTTTAATTTCAAAACATCCATGATCACAGAGATAATCTCTGTAACACAACGATATTCTATTTGCCAAAAACTAAATAATATAGAAGTATATTTATTAATTTCCTCTTTTAGCGACATGTAATTTGCATATTGAGCTAAATTTACAAGATAAGCTATAATTCCACCAAATTTTATTTGAATGATTAATAAATTTGTCATTTGTTGTCATCATTTATTCTTGCAATCAATGATTAATTATGCCATTTTAGTAGAAAATATCAGCTATGCAGCTGTGTATCATCGATTAATCAGCTACGATATTTTTTGCAGATGTATATCAGCTATATGCTTTATTACGGGAAGGACCTTTGGCCGCCCGCCTGTGCTCATCTGGCCTAGTTGGTCGGTGGTAAAAGTCATGCGTAGTAATATATAAGACAAATAACCATCGCCAGGACCTGTCTTCGGACAGTGCACTATCATCATCATCGTCATCAGCTATGATGTTTTTTTACAAAAACAAGTAAGGCTAGTTGACCTTAATGCTTTCAGTTTCTGATCTGCTCTGGAACTTTCCAAGGACAGCACGACCTTCCTGGTCCGAGCTGTGTATGAAGATGACCTTCTTGAAGTCGAAGTATCCCAGCATGTCTGCCCATATCTCGGCTTGTTCTGAGTAGGGAGGTACACTCCGCATGAACACAGAATGGACATTCTACACATTGAATTAATCATTGCATTACATTAGTCAACAATACTCAATTCAAATTGCAAACACTCAGTTAAGACGTTATGCTACGCTACAGTTATGCAGAGGAGTCAGCCTATTAACCTCTTGTGTCTGCCTCGTGCAGTGCCTGCAGTCACGAGCTTCGTTAACGGGTGGGTGAGGGGGGAGGGTGGGAGTAAATGGACGATGCGTGACAGTCTGGATGTCTCCATAGTCGTACAGATCAGTAATGGCCAGTAGTGGCCACAATTAAAGTACAAAATTTTTCCGAAATGAAAGAGATCAGCAGTAACAAAGTAGTATTGAGAAGAAGATACTAAGGATCAAACCACAGCAAGACCATATCACAATGGTTGCACGACACAAAAGAGTGTTATACAAATATCGTATTCATATAAATAAAAAAATATAGCGAACAATTATAGTACGGTACAAATTATAAAGTACAAGAGACAGACACTATAAAATTTGAAAAAGCCCATATACTGTAGGATTATGAAGGCCTATGCAAGCCACAATCATATTGATCATATTTATTTATCTTCTTGATCATATTTACGCGCATATTCATAATTAATTATTTTGGAAATTCTTGATACATATATCATATAATTTAATAATTTCCATTCCTCATATGTGTCTATTCTAGATATAAAATGCACTTCCATGTATATATAAATGTTAAAGTAGAACCTGCTATTTTACCTGCTAAATTATTCATCTACACATGATTAATATTCAAAATATAGAGCCATCGGCTAAATTATTCATCTACATGTGATTTTAAGTAAACTGGGAATCTAATTGGTTAGCTGTAAATGTCAAGGAGGTCATTGCCTTGTCTGAGAAAGCGCTTTCCCTGGCCGACAGGCCGATGACGGGGATCTTGTAGAAACCGCACGTGAACGACACGGCAACGGGAGAAAGGTCAGAGGTCACGTCCGACCGGCTGGCTATCACAACGTACAGTTGGCTGGGAATTAAGATATCACACACGGACTTTGCCGCACGGATCGGATTACTATCCATCAGGATATACGTCCCATTTAGACGCATGCCATCCGGAAGTACTCTGGATTCCTGGGGAGCAGAATTTACTGTCTGGATTGCCTGGACATAGACAAGTAACATGCCTTGTAAGATATATTGTGAGATTCTAAATTACAAGCTGACCACATACTTGTTATTAGATGTATACTGTGAATACAAATGAGGTACTGCAATGCTACTGCAAGATTCTACTTTTAAAAATAAATAATTCAATTCAATTCAATTTGGCTTATACTTAAACAATTTTTCAAAATCACATCTGCTACATCTAATTATAATAAGTGTGAAAAAGAAAACAATAATTTAAAAAGAAAAAAAAATCAAAAAATCAAGACTCAGTAAGTGGCGCGTGCCAAGACTAGATGAAAGAGGCTCTCGTTAAATTCGTGGTTTGTTACAATTGAATACAAGAAAATAGTTATACAAAACATGAGTAGAAAACACACTTAACTTTGGTTTCAAGTTTTACGTTTCAGAGTCTCGTCTCTGGCCTAGTCTCAAGTCGCTTCTAGTTTGGCTTCAAGTCAGTTCTAAAGTCTACTTTAAGTAGTCTAGTCGAAGTAGTCTAGTCTCTAGCCTCAAGTCTGGTCTCTAGCCTCAAGTCTGGTCTCTAGCCTCAAGTCTAGTCTGTGGTCTCAAGTCTGGTCTCAAGTCTCAAGTCTAGTCTCAAGTCTAGTCTTTAGTCTCAAGTCTAGTCTCTAGTCTGGTCTCAAGTCTGGTCTCAAGTGTAGTCTCTAGTCTCAAGTCTAGTCTCTAGTCTCTAGTCTAGTCTCTAGTCTCAAGTCTAGTCTCTGGTCTCAAGTCTAGTCTCTGGTCTCAAGTCTAATCTTTAGTCTCTAGTCTAGTCTCAAGCCTCAAGTCTAGTCTCAAAGTCTGTTCTCTAGTCTAGCTTTGTCTAGTCTCAGTCTAGTCTAGTCTATTATCCCAAGTCTAGTCTGAAATGTCTAGACTAGTCTTTAGTAATCTAGTCTACTTAAAGCTATAATCAATTCTAGCCTGAAACTACAGAATCAAATAACAATAAGTAGAATAACATGCTTCAGTTGATACTGACTTTCATGAAACTCAGGCCATGTGCATGGGAGCTCAGCACGCCTCCGATGTTGATGACGTCAGGAAACGTGTGACTGTACGTCAGAGGTGATGACGTCACGCTTGGTGATGACGTCACTGTAGTCGGGTGAACAATGGCTGACAGCTCCCCGGCAGAATAACGTACGGAGATGACGAGAAATAAAACTAACAACTTCATCATCGTGTATCGTAATGATTAACATCTGACGTCATCATAAAACTAAAATACAGTATAAAATTTGCAACATTAAGAACTAGCATAGAAATGTAAAATGCATAGTACATAAATAGAAGCAAAATACAATATAAATGTATAGAGTGTTCATTCGAATCGTATTTTGATATGACAAGGAAAGTATTTTCATGACGTATCGCCCTGTCGAAAGGACACTACACGTTGATGACGTCACGAGGTTATTGCACGGCCACGTCACAGACTTAGTAACCATTAGCAACGCACAGCTTTAGAGCTAAAATGGCTTCGCACATTGGGCAACCGCTTATGGTCATCTTATGGTACCACGGGCTGCCACGGATCACCTGAAGCGAGGGAATGGACACCGGTGTTACATCAGCCATGGAACCCCAGGCGTCACAGAGACCAAGCTGTGTCAGTAGATTATCATTGTAACGTTCCAGGTGTGCGTTATCGTCTGTTGTGAAGCCAGTTGCACACAAATAATCGTTGTGTAATGTGTAGTATTGCTCAGTCGACCCAGTCTTAGACTAAATGTATGAGACCAAGCCATACATTGCCAATGGTTACCAGAGCTGTGACGTAGTCGTGCACAACCTCTCAGTCCTGTAGTCAAGAATGATTCGAGCAAGCAGGCGTGAAACATGGTTTTATGGTGACACGGAGAATCGAACCCTGGTCTTCAGGCCTTCGTGGCGGCTGCTCGTTGATATGACCATTGAGCAACACCTCAGTCACGTTTTGCACATGTCTTCCTTTAAACTTCATCATAATCGTATGCAATGAATGTAACCGCCTTCACCATCTAACTGAACTACTACATGCCACTGCTATCACATTATGTCATTACTAATACTACTGATACCTTGTGCAACAACCATTATCGCAAATATACAATGCCATCAGCTGCAAAATAAGACAATATTATTTATGTTCTGTTTGATAGAACTACATGTATGAACAGAAAACTTTACGCCTTGCGCTTCGGAATGTCAGTGACAGCGGTTATACATGGCACGCATAGAGAATGTAAAAGGAAATGTATTGCATACAAACGATTTGAACTCAAGATAATTTTGTTAACTGGGTTCGACAAATAAAACAGGACGTCTTCGGTCTGGAATGAGGCACATTCATTATGATGCCTTGCTATAAAAACTGACATTAGTACCAGCAGTCCAATAAACCGTAAAAAGTTCATTAAGAAATAAGCCAGCAAATTATCCCTGGTAATTATCCTGGTAATTATCCATGGTAAAAATTGTAAAGCATCGAAGTAGGACTAAGCATAATTAATACATTTCTATATTCTTTTAAAAAATAATTTTCAATAATATTCTTCTATGATTACTTTGTGTGCCCTATTCTCTAGGTCTATAATTTCGTGAAATATGTTCTTCCAGCCACTGTTTTGGAAAAGGTACAGCTTCGAGGATTTCCTAGTCTATCATTGAGAGTTTTGAGTTGCAAATGTGTAGAAAATACTTTGTTAGAATTTAGAACTCTCGAAGTTTTTTAGAAGTTATAATTTCGAAAACAACCGTGAAACACAATATAAAATCAACCCAATGACAAACTAAATAGTCAATGTTCTTTGCTACATGTTCTGAAATTTACCTTAATATAATAGTCAACAAAATATTAAAAATCAGATTACCGTTTTTTACTTGAAGAAGCACTGCTTTTGTGCACTAACAATTCATTCCGAATTCTTCTCGCATTAACACAGAATATTATTACATATAAATATTAACACAGAATATTATTACACAGAATGTTATTATGCTGCAACGACTTCCAACAAGCGAGACAAAATTTGTCATGTAAACTCGACTGTCTGCATACTACGCACTCTATACACTGTTGCTATAAACCACGCATTACTTTCTTCATTAGAAAGGTTGAGCGAGAAACGCAAGAAATGTCGCTGCAAATGGAGAAACGACGTGGCGGGGGGAGGAAGGGCTGCCGGTGGGGGGAGGAAGGGCTTGATTACGAAAGGCAAGCATAATTCCCTCGACGCACTGAAGAAGCTTCTATACTGCACCGGAACACTCAACAGGATGCAGTATCACACACGCAGCTGCAGCATAGTTATTCCAGGTCGGCAGAAATTACGCCTCCATCACAAATCCCTAATGCGCATATGCGTTGCTTTATTGCAGGACAAAATAAATTCTAACCTCGCTCAGAAGCAAGCAACGCCTGGACATAGTAGTAGAAAGAGAAACGGGGAGCAAACACACAGATACAGAGACGCAGATATACAGAGTGACACGAAACATGCATAGATACAAGGAAGGATATACACAAGAACAAGTACACAGACATGCAGAAATATTCACGCTCAGATACAAGGAGTTGGACGATGGGTCGACCCGACCCACGGGTCGGGTCGGGTCATGCTTAAAATGCCAGGTAATGCCTACATTGAAGCTTGAATATCGAGAGAAATAAGTCCACGGCTGATATACATGTGTATAACAAAATAGTAGGCTATGCATTAATCATTCATCAAATTGACACAAATTTTAAAATGAAATTATACGTTTTTTCATACCTATAGAGTATAGACTTATGTATTTCATATTACATTTTATTTAAGTTTGACAAGATTTCCTTCACCATACACTATTATTGTCAATTGCTTACATGAAAAATATTTTTGTGCAACGTTTATTTGTTCAACGATAAGAGTATAATAATAATTGTGTTCACTTTAAATATTATTCCCAAATAAAAATCTTGTTTAATATGCATCAGAATGAAAGTTTAAAATTAAAACACACGATTTATTGCATATGAATATCACAGAAAAATTTGACTGAAATATGCTTCATATTATTTTATAGGAGTCGCGGGTCGGGTCGGGTCAGAAAGTCCGTAGGTCGGGTCGTGATTTTTGAGTAACCTGAGGGTCGAGTCGGGTCAGATGATCAGAGAGTCCGTAGGTCGGGTCGGGTCCGAAAAAAGTGACCCACGTCTAACTCTGCATTGTCTGCAAGGAGGTGAACAGAAAGGAACGTACTGATCGAAGTACACAGAGAAAAAAGGGTGCACAGACCATGTGAACATGCATATATAGAAGTACGTAAAGTTATAGAACAGGTACAGATGTGTAAAAGATGTGTAACAGGTCCAGATAAAAAATGCACAATGAGAGCAAGATGTACACAAACATATGCAGAAACAATCACACTGTCAGACTGAGACAGACAGAGATACGTGCAGAGGCAGAGAGAAACAAACACAATGAAAGAAAAGTGACAGACAAAAACAATTATCACCAACAGAATATTGCGACATACCGTATAATAAAAACCGTGCAGCATTTAGAAATATCAACTCTCAGATAAATAACCGATGTAAATTAATCGCTTAAAATGCGAATCACGCACAGAATTAGATAAAGATAAAAAATTTGCCGACTATAAAACTCGAAAGAAGAAGTAATACGTTTATAAAGTGACTATAAATGATGAACAAATTCCTTTTAAAATTTCATTGACCTCTGTTTTATATATTTTGCACTTCTATGCGGTCTTATATTACAAAGACATAGAAACATGAAGAAGCAACTAAATGTAGTATGAATGAAGTACAGTCAGAGCAATTAAAACTATCGCTTTATTTTGTTAGTCCTGCTTTCAGATAATTTCAGCAGTTCATGAAATTTATTTTTATATAAATTGATCTAATATATGCAGCTCTCTTTCTTTCTTTCTATTTTCTTTCTCTCCCTCACTCTCTCTCTCTCTCTCTCTCTCTTTCTCTCTCTCTCTCTCT